>JAWPHD010005414.1:0-164137 GCA_037043455.1 Cyrtodaria siliqua | reverse complement strand
CGTGAACATTGTAACACGCATATAGAAGATGAGATGCATTCCTCATAACAGGTAATTCGCTGCCGGAACGGCAACGACTCTTATATTGTTTAAGTATGCACATGGTAAGGTAGTAATGAATACTTTCTTTGAGTTTGTTTCACTTTGATAACGCAATCTTATAATTACACATGGTAGCAATGAACAGTGTATCTGTGTTGTAATGCACGCTAAAGCAAACGCATCCCATGTGAGTAATTGTATTTCTGTACTGATGTGTACTTTAGCACGTCGTGCTACAAAGGTGAATATGTAATCAATTTGTAAGGCATGTCAAGGATTCGCCCACCTTGGTTCAAAATGTTTGGTAGCACAAATTGGGAAGAAAGTGTCTGGTAAAAAAAAAACCGGTCATGGCGTGTTTACGTCTCCGTGACGTCTTTTTTTGAATATTGTTTTAACACCCGTGACTTGGTCTGTTATTATGTTAACATTTGTTTCCAATTCCTACCCAGAAATAATGCTATTTTCTCCCGGCAGCTATTTTACGCTTGCGTAAAACCTTGTTTGTTACTATTCAGATGAAAGATCTACCTTATTAACATGAATCTCTTCAGAATGCTCTAATGATTCCAGCCTGGATTCACGTAATCAACTAATTGGCTATTATCTGGTGAAAATAATAGCATTCTGAAATATTAAGTTAAAGATGAATGGCCGACCTTTTTGTAGTATTATCAATTAACAAATTTAACTCTTAAACATCATATGAACATTTCTTGACAGTCCCTGATAAACATCATATGAACATTTCTTGACATTCCCTGGAGAGAAACATATATTTAAAATCGGTACTAAGTTGTATGTAAAAATAAGTGTTACTTGCATGACGTCGATACTACGTTTATCACTGCGTCATGAGGTAAATCTGAATTGTATAGCTGCACAACTATTGCCAGATAATTAATACATTTACCTGTGGACTAATTTACCCGTTCACATTTTTCTACGTCATCAAATAAAATCTTATTCTCGCTTTTCACAGATATTGCAATGTGTGAATTGTAAATATCTATTGTTGTGTATTGATTTCGATTTAAATAAACATAAACATGTGCATGAAACAAAACATGGCCGGGAAACTTTAAAGCAGTATTTTGAAAAGCACAAAATAACATCAGTTGTCATTAAAGAACGATAAACTTACCGTTGTAGTAGTAGTTTAAGGGACTGTGAACTGCTCTGCGCAATGTATGGGCTCTGGTTTTGTCATGACTTTGTTATTTCTCATTCATTGTAATCAATGTACTAAATTACTTGTTAACTGGTTAATAAAAACTATCTTGTATGAACTGACTTAATTTCCATCAACTGATATACAGTTTACTTTTATTTACAGAAGTTGCATATTTAGAATGAATGAATGGTGTTTTACGGCACGCCGACACATAAATAGAGGATCTTACACGAGTACTCATTCATTATTGAACTTGCTATTACTACAACTACTGCTGCTGCTACTACTAGTACTCCTCATCCTACCACTACTACTACTACTGATACTGCTACTGTTGCTGCTACTTTTTAAACGAGTTGGCAAAATGATATAATGCGAGGCTCTTAATATAATGCGAGGCTCTTGCCGAGCATTATCATTTTTGATATAATGCGAGGCTCTTAATATAATGCGAGGCTCTTGCCGAGCATTATATCATTTTTGCTAACGAGTTCAATAAATTCAATAATGAATGAGAACGAATGTTAGATTCTATTTATTACATAACTTATAACGTCATATTAAGTCAGAAAACGTACCATGACGTCATTAACGTTATGTTATACCACTAGTGGAATATCGAACATATTGAATGGTGTTATTACACTCCCACTCCACATGTTATGTGATAAATAGGTCATATTGTGCGCAAAAACTGATGAAAGAGGAAGAAATGAAAAAGTAATTAAAAATGTATGTAAATATATAAAGATAAAACTATTTACTGTCTAAACTTATAGTTTGTAACTGTTTTAGAACTTACGTTAGGTCTATTGATTCCAGTGCCTTTAAAATGAAAAAAAATCCAATTTCTCATGGAACGAATACTTACGCAAAACCAAATAAAATATTAATAAAACAGAAAAACGCATTCATTTTCTATCGATACGCCGATTTTAATACAAACATAACGTGGAAGGTTAATCAATTGAAAAAATATGTATTCCCACCTACGCAATTAATAGCGATAATGGTATTTAATTTTAAGATAAAATATTTACGCAGATTAATTTGATAGCGTGGGACGATGACGATGCGTTCAATAAATTCATTGTTCGGATGCATATGTGCCGGAAGTGAATATGCGTCAATGCTATTGTTCGGAGGAAGTGACGTAGATAGACTACCTGAATATTTCATGTAATGAAATGATATTTTGTTTTATAATGCTGAGTAGTTGAGGTTAAATATTTTATAAGGACACTTAAAAACGTACATGTAATTGAAAACTATCAGACTGCTGGGGAAACAGTTCTTACTTTTAAGTGTATGTATGTGTGTGTGTGTGTGTGCGTGCATGCGGGCGGGCAGGCGGGCGGACGGAAAGACGGGCGGATGGCTGCATGCAAGCATTGATGGATGTGGATGGATGGACGAGGGGATTGATGGATTGATTGATTGATTGATGGATGATGCATCTATAGCGCTGTAATATTGGAATACCACGCCGTAGCCAAATTCCCAGTCACAATATACGACACGAGATCGCCCGTCTTATTATTTACATGCTAACGTCGAACAAGGGAGCTACTAGTACATATTTGTTTTGTCTCTGTTTGTTATTATATGTACAACACAACTAAGACGGTGAGTGATTTACAGCAATATAAACATATATTTGCGTTGCTTCCAAAGGATCCCCTTAACTGTTTTATTGACATTCACACTAGTGTTCGTTGAACCTACTACTGTTTTATTGACATTCACACTAGTGTTCGTTGAACCTACTACTGTTTTATTGACATTCACACTAGTGTTCGTTGAACCTACTACTGTTTTACTGACATTCAGACATAAACTGTTTTTACTGGCATTGACATTATAGCGTTCGTTGACCCCCTTTACTGATTTTATTGACATTCACACTAGCGCTCCCACCCCCCACCCCCACACCCATTTACTGTTTTTATTGACATTCGCACTAGCGTTCGTTGACCCCCTTTACTGTTTTTATTGACATTCACATTAGCGTTCGTTGATCCCCTTTACTGTTTTTATTGTTATTGACATTCACACTAGCGTTTGTTGACCCCCTTTACTGTTTTTATTGACATTCACACTAGCGTTCATTGACCCCCTTTACTGTTTTTATTGACATTCACACTAGCTGTCGTTGACCCCCTTTACTGTTTTTATTGACATTCACACTAGCGTGTGTTGACCCTCTTTACTATTTTATTGACATTCTCACTAGCGTTCGTTTAGAGCAGTGTGGCGACCGTTAAATGTCACCCCACATCCCAAATTTTGAGCTGGTCAATTGAATTGGGGTTTTAAGGCTCACCAACCCATTACAGATTATATGGCGCCTAACAGGCATGAACATGCCAGGCTCATCCTCCATGTACATCGAGATAAAATATGAAAAATGGGCCTAGAAGACATGCCATGATCGGCCACATATATGTTGGGCTACTAATGACCAAACCACACCTGTGAAACTCAGGAAGCCGTTCACTGAAATCTTTGAACAAAGGAGATCTTGAGTAATCATTCTCCTGAACTCAGGTTAATTATTCTGAGTATCCTAAAAAGCTGAGAGTTGATGCCTGAACTAGTTCTGGTTAGTTTCGGTTTAGGCTGGTTTCGAGCCAGTTTTGAAGGTCAAGTCCAGTACACGAGGTACACGTGATTGAACAGAATCTGGGACAGTATCCTGCTATATAAATGGGGAATCAGCCTGTGAGAAGGGACGGGAAAATTGGACTCGATAAGAACAGAGTGGAGACTGGGTACAGGTCGTCGGGGAGTCCCGGTCGGTCAGACTCGAGAACGCATTCTTATAGTACATTTGCCAATGTTTACTTATGTGTAAATTGAAATAATAACTTTAAATAAAAGTTACTTAAGTTAGAACTTCTGTCCTTTGCTATAGAACAGAAGTAAGAGAGTCTTACTGTAGGGCATCTATGATTTTTAAGAATTTTTCTTTTCTATTTAGAAACCGGAGTTCAGTTCCGCATATTCCACGAGACGCCATTGTATACATAAACTTTCAAAGGATTTTGCAATCTGAGCACGACACGCATCAAAAGCAAGAATTGAAATTGAAATACTTAGAATCATGCAAAAAACAAAACAAATGCCGAATACGTTTATCTATAATACCAACATTATCAGTGTTACAAAACCTGCCGGAACATAGTAGTTAAGAGAAGCATAGCTCTGATGGTGTGTTTCTACCATAGAGTTACGAGGCAGTCCTTTATAGAATAAGTGTACGTAGGTGTCCGGATTTACCCCACCAAGAGAGGTTTCTGAAGACACCGTGCAATGCCTGCATAGACAGTGCCATTTTATTTTTCAATGGTTTACAACATTTCATATATACATAGTACAATTATATTAAAGGATTAAAATGAAAGCAAACTGCTTATAGAATTCTTCTTCTAATTTTAGATGTTTACTTGTTAAATTACATAATCTCCATTCTATATAGGTGTTAATCCATGGAAATCGATTTTTCAATTTAAAATAATCGATTTCAATTTTATGCTACAAAGACATTTTCTTTTTAAATTTAAGGACATCTTTTTGCAACAGATGGCTCGTAAGCTGTTCACACCTTTTGCTAACTGTAATTTATAATTGCTTCCTTGGCTTTGATAGTGTTTTCCCACATATTGTTTTTATTAAGTAAGTCTAAACACAGTCTCAATGAGAAGATGCCGTGCTTTGCAAACTTCGTAAGACCCTTAGTCATCATCGCTTTATGTTTTATTAAACTTGTTAAAACCATTTTGCAACTGCCATGTTTAGTGGTTGACCCATTACCAGTTCGCCACTGTACTTTCCTCGTTGTTTGTGCGATGACCGAAGATATTGTTGACGTTTGTTATTAACAATTCGCCGCTATACTTTCCTCGTTGATTGTGAGCGATGACCGAAGATATTGTTGACGTTTGATGTTTTTTTATTCATATCATTTACTATACATAATATTTAATTGTATTTCGAGCAATACCAGTGAAGTATGAACAACATGTATTCTATAATTACTTTCAATAATATATACGTGTTTTTCCTTAAATTTGTTTACTCATACCTAAATATTTCTCATGCTCTTCTCCAGAACATGTTTTAATATATGTGTGTATTTGTATTTAGTATGTCTTGTATGTATTACCGCCTCAGTGCTGATGGCGATGGACATTGTAAAATGTTTATGCCTTAATAAAAATTGAATTGTTATTAACAGTTCGCCGCTATACTTTCCTCGTTGATTGTGCGATGACCGAAGATATTGTTGACGTTTGATGTTTGTTATTAACAGTTCGCCGCTATACTTTCCTCGTTGATTGTGCGATGACCGAAGATATTGTTGACGTTTGATGTTTGTTATTAACAGTTCGCCGCTATACTTTCCTCATTGACTGAGCGATGACCGAAGATATTGTTGACGTTTGATGTTTGTTATTAACAGTTCGCCGCTATACTTTCCTCGTTGATTGTGCGATGACCGAAGATATTGTTGACGTTTGATGTTTGTTATTAACAGTTCGCCGCTATACTTTCCTCGTTGATTGAGCGATGACCGAAGATATTGTTGACGTTTGATGTTTGTTATTAACAGTTCGCCGCTATACATTCCTCGTTGATTGAGCGATGACCGAAGATATTGTTGACGTTTGATGTTTGTTATTAACAGTTCGCCGCTATACTTTCCTCATTGATTGAGCGATGACCGAAGATATTGTTGACGTTTGATGTTTGTTATTAACAGTTCGCCGCTGTACTTTCCTCATTGATTGAGCGATGACCGAAGATATTGTTGACGTTTGATGTTTGTTATTAACAGTTCGCCGCTATACTTTCCTCATTGATTGAGCGATGACCGAAGATATTGTTGACGTTTGATGTTTGTTATTAACAGTTCGCCGCTGTACTTTCCTCATTGATTGAGCGATGACCGAAGATATTGTTGACGTTTGATGTTTGTTATTAACAGTTCGCCGCTATACTTTCCTCATTGATTGAGCGATGACCGAAGATATTGTTGACGTTTGATGTTTGTTATTAACAGTTCGCCGCTATACTTTCCTCATTGATTGAGCGATGACCGAAGATATTGTTGACGTTTGATGTTTGTTATTAACAGTTCGCCGCTATACTTTCCTCATTGATTGAGCGATGACCGAAGATATTGTTGACGTTTGATGTTTGTTATTAACAGTTCGCCGCTGTACTTTCCTCATTGATTGAGCGATGACCGAAGATATTGTTGACGTTTGATGTTTGTTATTAACAGTTCGCCGCTGTACTTTCCTCATTGATTGAGCGATGACCGAAGATATTGTTGACGTTTGATGTTTGTTATTAACAGTTCGCCGCTGTACTTTCCTCATTGATTGAGCGATGACCGAAGATATTGTTGACGTTTGATGTTTGTTATTAACAGTTCGCCGCTGTACTTTCCTCATTGATTGAGCGATGACCGAAGATATTGTTGACGTTTGATGTTTGTTATTAACAGTTCGCCGCTGTACTTTCCTCATTGATTTAGCGATGACCGAAGATATTGTTGACGTTTGATGTTTGTTATTAACAGTTCGCCGCTATACTTTCCTCGTTGATTGTGCGATGACCGAAGATATTGTTGACGTTTGATGTTTGTTATTAACAGTTCGCCGCTATACTTTCCTCATTGATTGAGCGATGACCGAAGATATTGTTGACGTTTGATGTTTGTTATTAACAGTTCGCCGCTATACTTTCCTCATTGATTGAGCGATGACCGAAGATATTGTTGACGTTTGATGTTTGTTATTAACAGTTCGCCGCTATACTTTCCTCGTTGATTGAGCGATGACCGAAGATATTGTTGACGTTTGATGTTTGTTATTAACAGTTCGCCGCTATACTTTCCTCATTGATTGAGCGATGACCGAAGATATTGTTGACGTTTGATGTTTGTTATTAACAGTTCGCCGCTATACTTTCCTCATTGATTGAGCGATGACCGAAGATATTGTTGACGTTTGATGTTTGTTATTAACAGTTCGCCGCTATACTTTCCTCATTGATTGAGCGATGACCGAAGATATTGTTGACGTTTGATGTTTGTTATTAACAGTTCGCCGCTATACTTTCCTCGTTGATTGAGCGATGACCGAAGATATTGTTGACGTTTGATGTTTGTTATTAACAGTTCGCCGCTATACTTTCCTCATTGATTGAGCGATGACCGAAGATATTGTTGACGTTTGATGTTTGTTATTAACAGTTCGCCGCTGTACTTTCCTCATTGATTGAGCGATGACCGAAGATATTGTTGACGTTTGATGTTTGTTATTAACAGTTCGCCGCTATACTTTCCTCATTGATTGAGCGATGACCGAAGATATTGTTGACGTTTGATGTTTGTTATTAACAGTTCGCCGCTATACTTTCCTCATTGATTGAGCGATGACCGAAGATATTGTTGACGTTTGATGTTTGTTATTAACAGTTCGCCGCTATACTTTCCTCATTGATTGAGCGATGACCGAAGATATTGTTGACGTTTGATGTTTGTTATTAACAGTTCGCCGCTATACTTTCCTCGTTGATTGTGCGATGACCGAAGATATTGTTGACGTTTGATGTTTGTTATTAACAGTTCGCCGCTATACTTTCCTCATTGACTGAGCGATGACCGAAGATATTGTTGACGTTTGATGTTTGTTATTAACAGTTCGCCGCTATACTTTCCTCATTGATTGAGCGATGACCGAAGATATTGTTGACGTTTGATGTTTGTTATTAACAGTTCGCCGCTATACTTTCCTCATTGATTGAGCGATGACCGAAGATATTGTTGACGCTTGATGTTTGTTATTAACAGTTCGCCGCTATACTTTCCTCATTGATTGAGCGATGACCGAAGATATTGTTGACGTTTGATGTTTGTTATTAACAGTTCGCCGCTGTACTTTCCTCATTGATTGAGCGATGACCGAAGATATTGTTGACGTTTGATGTTTGTTATTAACAGTTCGCCGCTATACTTTCCTCGTTGATTGAGCGATGACCGAAGATATTGTTGACGTTTGATGTTTGTTATTAACAGTTCGCCGCTATACTTTCCTCATTGATTGAGCGATGACCGAAGATATTGTTGACGTTTGATGTTTGTTATTAACAGTTCGCCGCTATACTTTCCTCATTGATTGAGCGATGACCGAAGATATTGTTGACGTTTGATGTTTGTTATTAACAGTTCGCCGCTATACTTTCCTCGTTGATTGAGCGATGACCGAAGATATTGTTGACGTTTGATGTTTGTTATTAACAGTTCGCCGCTATACTTTCCTCATTGATTGAGCGATGACCGAAGATATTGTTGACGTTTGATGTTTGTTATTAACAGTTCGCCGCTGTACTTTCCTCGTTGATTGAGCGATGACCGAAGATATTGTTGACGTTTGATGTTTGTTATTAACAGTTCGCCGCTATACTTTCCTCGTTGATTGAGCGATGACCGAAGATATTGTTGACGTTTGATGTTTGTTATTAACAGTTCGCCGCTATACTTTCCTCGTTGATTGAGCGATGACCGAAGATATTGTTGACGTTTGATGCTTGTTATTAACAGTTCGCCGCTATACATTCCTCATTGATTGAGCGATGACCGAAGATATTGTTGACGTTTGATGCTTGTTATTAACAGTTCGCCGCTATACATTCCTCATTGATTGAGCGATGACCGAAGATATTGTTGACGTTTGATGCTTGTTATTAACAGTTCGCCGCTATACATTCCTCATTGATTGAGCGATGACCGAAGATATTGTTGACGTTTGATGCTTGTTATTAACAGTTCGCCGCTGTACTTTCCTCATTGATTGAGCGATGACCGAAGATATTGTTGACGTTTGATGCTTGTTATTAACAGTTCGCCGCTATACTTTCCTCTTTGATTGAGCGATGACCGAAGATATTGTTGACGTTTGATGCTTGTTATTAACAGTTCGCCGCTATACTTTCCTCATTGATTGAGCGATGACCGAAGATATTGTTGACGTTTGATGTTTGTTATTAACAGTTCGCCGCTATACTTTCCTCATTGACTGAGCGATGACCGAAGATATTGTTGACGTTTGATGTTTGTTATTAACAGTTCGCCGCTATACTTTCCTCATTGATTGAGCGATGACCGAAGATATTGTTGACGTTTGATGTTTGTTATTAACAGTTCGCCGCTATACTTTCCTCGTTGATTGAGCGATGACCGAAGATATTGTTGACGTTTGATGTTTGTTATTAACAGTTCGCCGCTATACTTTCCTCATTGATTGAGCGATGACCGAAGATATTGTTGACGTTTGATGTTTGTTATTAACAGTTCGCCGCTGTACTTTCCTCATTGATTGAGCGATGACCGAAGATATTGTTGACGTTTGATGTTTGTTATTAACAGTTCGCCGCTATACTTTCCTCATTGATTGAGCGATGACCGAAGATATTGTTGACGTTTGATGTTTGTTATTAACAGTTCGCCGCTATACTTTCCTCATTGATTGAGCGATGACCGAAGATATTGTTGACGTTTGATGTTTGTTATTAACAGTTCGCCGCTATACTTTCCTCATTGATTGAGCGATGACCGAAGATATTGTTGACGTTTGATGTTTGTTATTAACAGTTCGCCGCTATACTTTCCTCGTTGATTGTGCGATGACCGAAGATATTGTTGACGTTTGATGTTTGTTATTAACAGTTCGCCGCTATACTTTCCTCATTGACTGAGCGATGACCGAAGATATTGTTGACGTTTGATGTTTGTTATTAACAGTTCGCCGCTATACTTTCCTCATTGATTGAGCGATGACCGAAGATATTGTTGACGTTTGATGTTTGTTATTAACAGTTCGCCGCTATACTTTCCTCATTGATTGAGCGATGACCGAAGATATTGTTGACGCTTGATGTTTGTTATTAACAGTTCGCCGCTATACTTTCCTCATTGATTGAGCGATGACCGAAGATATTGTTGACGTTTGATGTTTGTTATTAACAGTTCGCCGCTGTACTTTCCTCATTGATTGAGCGATGACCGAAGATATTGTTGACGTTTGATGTTTGTTATTAACAGTTCGCCGCTATACTTTCCTCGTTGATTGAGCGATGACCGAAGATATTGTTGACGTTTGATGTTTGTTATTAACAGTTCGCCGCTATACTTTCCTCATTGATTGAGCGATGACCGAAGATATTGTTGACGTTTGATGTTTGTTATTAACAGTTCGCCGCTATACTTTCCTCATTGATTGAGCGATGACCGAAGATATTGTTGACGTTTGATGTTTGTTATTAACAGTTCGCCGCTATACTTTCCTCGTTGATTGAGCGATGACCGAAGATATTGTTGACGTTTGATGTTTGTTATTAACAGTTCGCCGCTATACTTTCCTCATTGATTGAGCGATGACCGAAGATATTGTTGACGTTTGATGTTTGTTATTAACAGTTCGCCGCTGTACTTTCCTCGTTGATTGAGCGATGACCGAAGATATTGTTGACGTTTGATGTTTGTTATTAACAGTTCGCCGCTATACTTTCCTCGTTGATTGAGCGATGACCGAAGATATTGTTGACGTTTGATGTTTGTTATTAACAGTTCGCCGCTATACTTTCCTCGTTGATTGAGCGATGACCGAAGATATTGTTGACGTTTGATGCTTGTTATTAACAGTTCGCCGCTATACATTCCTCATTGATTGAGCGATGACCGAAGATATTGTTGACGTTTGATGCTTGTTATTAACAGTTCGCCGCTATACATTCCTCATTGATTGAGCGATGACCGAAGATATTGTTGACGTTTGATGCTTGTTATTAACAGTTCGCCGCTATACATTCCTCATTGATTGAGCGATGACCGAAGATATTGTTGACGTTTGATGCTTGTTATTAACAGTTCGCCGCTGTACTTTCCTCATTGATTGAGCGATGACCGAAGATATTGTTGACGTTTGATGCTTGTTATTAACAGTTCGCCGCTATACTTTCCTCTTTGATTGAGCGATGACCGAAGATATTGTTGACGTTTGATGCTTGTTATTAACAGTTCGCCGCTATACTTTCCTCATTGATTGAGCGATGACCGAAGATATTGTTGACGTTTGATGTTTGTTATTAACAGTTCGCCGCTATACTTTCCTCATTGACTGAGCGATGACCGAAGATATTGTTGACGTTTGATGTTTGTTATTAACAGTTCGCCGCTATACTTTCCTCATTGACTGAGCGATGACCGAAGATATTGTTGAAGTTTGATGTTTGTTATTAACAGTTCGCCGCTATACTTTCCTCATTGACTGAGCGATGACCGAAGATATTGTTGACGTTTGATGTTTGTTATTAACAGTTCGCCGCTATACTTTCCTCATTGACTGAGCGATGACCGAAGATATTGTTGACGTTTGATGTTTGTTATTAACAGTTCGCCGCTGTACTTTCCTCATTGATTGAGCGATGACCGAAGATATTGTTGACGTTTGATGTTTGTTATTAACAGTTCGCCGCTGTACTTTCCTCATTGACTGAGCGATGACCGAAGATATTGTTGACGTTTGATGTTTGTTATTAACAGTTCGCCGCTATACTTTCCTCATTGACTGAGCGATGACCGAAGATATTGTTGAAGTTTGATGTTTGTTATTAACAGTTCGCCGCTATACTTTCCTCATTGACTGAGCGATGACCGAAGATATTGTTGACGTTTGATGTTTGTTATTAACAGTTCGCCGCTATACTTTCCTCATTGACTGAGCGATGACCGAAGATATTGTTGACGTTTGATGTTTGTTATTAACAGTTCGCCGCTGTACTTTCCTCATTGATTGAGCGATGACCGAAGATATTGTTGACGTTTGATGTTTGTTATTAACAGTTCGCCGCTGTACTTTCCTGATTGACTGAGCGATGACCGAAGATATTGTTGACGTTTGATGTTTGTTATTAACAGTTCGCCGCTGTACTTTCCTCATTGATTGAGCGATGACCGAAGATATTGTTGACGTTTGATGTTTGTTATTAACAGTTCGCCGCTATACTTTCCTCGTTGATTGTGCGATGACCGAAGATATTGTTGACGTTTGATGTTTGTTATTAACAGTTCGCCGCTGTACTTTCCTCATTGATTGAGCGATGACCGAAGATATTGTTGACGTTTGATGTTTGTTATTAACAGTTCGCCGCTGTACTTTCCTCATTGACTAAGCGATGACCGAAGATATTGTTGACGTTTGATGTTTGTTATTAACAGTTCGCCGCTGTACTTTCCTCATTGATTGTGCGATGACCGAAGATATTGTTGACGTTTGATGTTTGTTATTAACAGTTCGCCGCTATACTTTCCTCGTTGATTGTGCGATGACCGAAGATATTGTTGACGTTTGATGTTTGTTATTAACAGTTCGCCGCTATACTTTCCTCATTGATTGTGCGATGACCGAAGATATTGTTGACGTTTGATGTTTGTTATTAACAGTTCGCCGCTATACTTTCCTCATTGACTGAGCGATGACCGAAGATATTGTTGACGTTTGATGTTTGTTATTAACAGTTCGCCGCTATACTTTCCTCATTGATTGAGCGATGACCGAATATATTGTTGACGTTTGATGTTTGTTATTAACAGTTCGCCGCTGTACTTTCCTCATTGATTGAGCGATGACCGAAGATATTGTTGACGTTTGATGTTTGTTATTAACAGTTCGCCGCTATACTTTCCTCGTTGATTGTGCGATGACCGAAGATATTGTTGACGTTTGATGTTTGTTATTAACAGTTCGCCGCTATACTTTCCTCATTGACTGAGCGATGACCGAAGATATTGTTGACGTTTGATGTTTGTTATTAACAGTTCGCCGCTATACTTTCCTCATTGATTGAGCGATGACCGAAGATATTGTTGACGTTTGATGTTTGTTATTAACAGTTCGCCGCTATACTTTCCTCATTGATTGAGCGATGACCGAAGATATTGTTGACGTTTGATGTTTGTTATTAACAGTTCGCCGCTATACTTTCCTCGTTGATTGTGCGATGACCGAAGATATTGTTGACGTTTGATGTTTGTTATTAACAGTTCGCCGCTATACATTCCTCGTTGATTGTGCGATGACCGAAGATATTGTTGACGTTTGATGTTTGTTATTAACAGTTCGCCGCTATACTTTCCTCGTTGATTGTGCGATGACCGAAGATATTGTTGACGTTTGATGTTTGTTATTAACAGTTCGCCGCTATACATTCCTCGTTGATTGAGCGATGACCGAAGATATTGTTGACGTTTGATGTTTGTTATTAACAGTTCGCCGCTGTACTTTCCTCTTTGATTGAGCGATGACCGAAGATATTGTTGACGTTTGATGTTTGTTATTAACAGTTCGCCGCTATACTTTCCTCGTTGATTGTGCGATGACCGAAGATATTGTTGACGTTTGATGTTTGTTATTAACAGTTCGCCGCTATACATTCCTCGTTGATTGAGCGATGACCGAAGATATTGTTGACGTTTGATGTTTGTTATTAACAGTTCGCCGCTGTACTTTCCTCATTGATTGAGCGATGACCGAAGATATTGTTGACGTTTGATGTTTGTTATTAACAGTTCGCCGCTATACTTTCCTCATTGACTGAGCGATGACCGAAGATATTGTTGAAGTTTGATGTTTGTTATTAACAGTTCGCCGCTATACTTTCCTCATTGACTGAGCGATGACCGAAGATATTGTTGAAGTTTGATGTTTGTTATTAACAGTTCGCCGCTATACTTTCCTCATTGACTGAGCGATGACCGAAGATATTGTTGACGTTTGATGTTTGTTATTAACAGTTCGCCGCTGTACTTTCCTCATTGATTGAGCGATGACCGAAGATATTGTTGACGTTTGATGTTTGTTATTAACAGTTCGCCGCTGTACTTTCCTCATTGACTGAGCGATGACCGAAGATATTGTTGACGTTTGATGTTTGTTATTAACAGTTCGCCGCTATACTTTCCTCATTGACTGAGCGATGACCGAAGATATTGTTGAAGTTTGATGTTTGTTATTAACAGTTCGCCGCTATACTTTCCTCATTGACTGAGCGATGACCGAAGATATTGTTGACGTTTGATGTTTGTTATTAACAGTTCGCCGCTATACTTTCCTCATTGACTGAGCGATGACCGAAGATATTGTTGACGTTTGATGTTTGTTATTAACAGTTCGCCGCTGTACTTTCCTCATTGATTGAGCGATGACCGAAGATATTGTTGACGTTTGATGTTTGTTATTAACAGTTCGCCGCTGTACTTTCCTCATTGACTGAGCGATGACCGAAGATATTGTTGACGTTTGATGTTTGTTATTAACAGTTCGCCGCTGTACTTTCCTCATTGATTGAGCGATGACCGAAGATATTGTTGACGTTTGATGTTTGTTATTAACAGTTCGCCGCTATACTTTCCTCGTTGATTGTGCGATGACCGAAGATATTGTTGACGTTTGATGTTTGTTATTAACAGTTCGCCGCTGTACTTTCCTCATTGATTGAGCGATGACCGAAGATATTGTTGACGTTTGATGTTTGTTATTAACAGTTCGCCGCTGTACTTTCCTCATTGACTGAGCGATGACCGAAGATATTGTTGACGTTTGATGTTTGTTATTAACAGTTCGCCGCTGTACTTTCCTCATTGATTGTGCGATGACCGAAGATATTGTTGACGTTTGATGTTTGTTATTAACAGTTCGCCGCTATACTTTCCTCGTTGATTGTGCGATGACCGAAGATATTGTTGACGTTTGATGTTTGTTATTAACAGTTCGCCGCTATACTTTCCTCATTGATTGTGCGATGACCGAAGATATTGTTGACGTTTGATGTTTGTTATTAACAGTTCGCCGCTATACTTTCCTCATTGACTGAGCGATGACCGAAGATATTGTTGACGTTTGATGTTTGTTATTAACAGTTCGCCGCTATACTTTCCTCATTGATTGAGCGATGACCGAAGATATTGTTGACGTTTGATGTTTGTTATTAACAGTTCGCCGCTGTACTTTCCTCATTGATTGAGCGATGACCGAAGATATTGTTGACGTTTGATGTTTGTTATTAACAGTTCGCCGCTATACTTTCCTCATTGACTGAGCGATGACCGAAGATATTGTTGACGTTTGATGTTTGTTATTAACAGTTCGCCGCTATACTTTCCTCATTGATTGAGCGATGACCGAAGATATTGTTGACGTTTGATGTTTGTTATTAACAGTTCGCCGCTATACTTTCCTCATTGATTGAGCGATGACCGAAGATATTGTTGACGTTTGATGTTTGTTATTAACAGTTCGCCGCTGTACTTTCCTTATTGATTGAGCGATGACCGAAGATATTGTTGACGTTTGATGTTTGTTATTAACAGTTCGCCGCTATACTTTCCTCGTTGATTGTGCGATGACCGAAGATATTGTTGACGTTTGATGTTTGTTATTAACAGTTCGCCGCTATACATTCCTCGTTGATTGAGCGATGACCGAAGATATTGTTGACGTTTGATGTTTGTTATTAACAGTTCGCCGCTGTACTTTCCTCATTGATTGAGCGATGACCGAAGATATTGTTGACGTTTGATGTTTGTTATTAACAGTTCGCCGCTATACTTTCCTCGTTGATTGTGCGATGACCGAAGATATTGTTGACGTTTGATGTTTGTTATTAACAGTTCGCCGCTATACATTCCTCGTTGATTGAGCGATGACCGAAGATATTGTTGACGTTTGATGTTTGTTATTAACAGTTCGCCGCTATACATTCCTCGTTGATTGAGCGATGACCGAAGATATTGTTGACGTTTGATGTTTGTTATTAACAGTTCGCCGCTGTACTTTCCTCATTGATTGAGCGATGACCGAAGATATTGTTGACGTTTGATGTTTGTTATTAACAGTTCGCCGCTATACTTTCCTCGTTGATTGTGCGATGACCGAAGATATTGTTGACGTTTGATGTTTGTTATTAACAGTTCGCCGCTATACTTTCCTCATTGATTGAGCGATGACCGAAGATATTGTTGACGTTTGATGTTTGTTATTAACAGTTCGCCGCTATACTTTCCTCGTTGATTGTGCGATGACCGAAGATATTGTTGACGTTTGATGTTTGTTATTAACAGTTCGCCGCTATACATTCCTCGTTGATTGAGCGATGACCGAAGATATTGTTGACGTTTGATGTTTGTTATTAACAGTTCGCCGCTGTACTTTCCTCATTGATTGAGCGATGACCGAAGATATTGTTGACGTTTGATGTTTGTTATTAACAGTTCGCCGCTATACTTTCCTCGTTGATTGTGCGATGACCGAAGATATTGTTGACGTTTGATGTTTGTTATTAACAGTTCGCCGCTATACTTTCCTCGTTGATTGTGCGATGACCGAAGATATTGTTGACGTTTGATGTTTGTTATTAACAGTTCGCCGCTGTACTTTCCTCATTGATTGAGCGATGACCGAAGATATTGTTGACGTTTGATGTTTGTTATTAACAGTTCGCCGCTGTACTTTCCTCATTGACTGAGCGATGACCGAAGATATTGTTGAAGTTTGATGTTTGTTATTAACAGTTCGCCGCTATACTTTCCTCATTGACTGAGCGATGACCGAAGATATTGTTGACGTTTGATGTTTGTTATTAACAGTTCGCCGCTGTACTTTCCTCATTGATTGAGCGATGACCGAAGATATTGTTGACGTTTGATGTTTGTTATTAACAGTTCGCCGCTATACTTTCCTCGTTGATTGTGCGATGACCGAAGATATTGTTGACGCTTGATGTTTGTTTTCAATCTTGTATTGTCTTGCCCTTATGGTTTATTTTCTTGTTCCTCTGGATTCCGCCAATTCTTTGAATACCAGCTCAGTATTCAAATACAGCTCTGCATTCAAAATGTTTAAAACGAATATCGATCTCAGAGCCAGCTCAGTATTCAAACACAGCTCTGCATTCATAATGCCTTGGTGTACGTTTAAAACGAATATCGATCTCAGAGCCAGCTCGAAATTCAATCCCAGCTCTGTATTCAGTATGCCTTCTTATAAGTTTAACCGAATATCGACTTCAGAGCAAGCTCGACATTAAAAACCCAGCTCGATATTGAATGTCGATCTACGACCTACGATCTCACAGCCAACTTGTGGTACATTTGATCAGAATTCACATGAGTAAGAATACGTTCAAGTTTGTACTAAGTAAATGTTGGGTACCAATGTGTCCGCAACGTGCCTATGTGTCCGTGGACATTTTGGACCACACGTTTCCGCAACGAGTGGAAATTTAGGGAGCGTCTCAAAAAAGTAATCATTGATATAGATCAGTAAAGGTCGAACGGTAGATTAGAGAGAAGACTATGGTTTTGAAGTTACTTTTTAAAAATGGACAAAGAAAATGAATGAAATAAAATAGTATATATAAGAAATATATGTTATATAAAAAGATTCAAGAAAACAGATCTGAATAATAATGAAGAAAGGAAAACTAATTAATAAAAGGAAGAATAAAGATAAATAAAGAATAAAAAAACACACAACATAACCATATAATTCACTGATAAAATTGTAAACTCGAATAACATGTTTTGGAAAAATGTCTGTATGAATTTTTTTTATTTTTTTTTTAGAATTTTATATTTATCTTATTTATTTCGTTCATTTGATTCTTTGCCTTTATTATTCAGATTTTTTTTTTTTTTTTATCTTTATTAAGATCTGTTTTCTTTACCAACATAAATAATAAAAATGGTTAATTCCAATTAATTAATTTATTTATTACATATGTTTATTTAATTCGTTAATTTTTCTTATCCGTGCGTTGTTGTCAATTCAATTCAATTCAAAAATGTTTATTCCAAGATTTACATATAGATAGATTCTTTATTTCCTCCAATGTACAGGAGAGCATATACATATAATTGTAACATATAATACAAATTCAAAATTTAACATTAGCGAACGTTAACATATATCTATAAATATAATGGATCAAGACTATATACATACATCAATACATGTTGATTACAGATTATTTTACAATTAGACTATAGATGAGTTCAGAATTTGAACTAAATACTATTTATATGAATCATATTTTGCTATGTATTACCATATGCATGACTCTTGCCGAAACGAAACACAAGAAGACAAAATGGTGCAATATACTCATAACCTTTATATTAACATGTATCATATTTATGACTCTTGCCGAAACGAAACTCAAGATGTAAAAATGGTACAGTTTACTCAGCTTAAATTAGTTTAACATGTATCATATGCATGACTATTTAACAGTCATTATGGCGAGTAAGCGACAGAGCAGATAAATATATAATTCATGTCAGTCTGTGATAATATAAAGTTGTACAAGTACTTTCATATGTATGACAAGAAGGATAAATATAAATAATATTCCTACCAACTAAGTTAACACTCAGTTGTATATTATCTAAATTTGAACACCGTTATATAGTGCCTATAAAGTGGGAGAACAACTTTCAGATTAAGTTTATCCCTTGAAATAGGTACATTTATCGTGCGTTTTTTTGACATTATGATTGATAGATTTTGTTGTAAATGGACGTCGAACAACAGGGATATGATATTTTCTATAGCATCGTTAACAATATATGTACTGACCATGCGAACACATACAAATAACTCCTACAATATTCATTTGAAAATTACATCAAATCGTAAACTATAAATAAATCATACATCTTTACAATATTCATTTGGAGCATTCCGTTTTGCCTCGTGTGTGCCAGTTTCAATTATCCATAGTCATGTGTCGAGTATAAATAAATATCATTAAGAAAGCATGCAGCATGGAGTGACCTTTTCAATTACTTGCACACACTGACAGTGTCTATTTGATAGGTCATCACAAAGTTGAATTATTCATAACCGGATTAAGTGGGTAATTCAGAACATCTTTGGATAAATGAAACTGGAATTGGCAATTTAACATATTTCATTTAAATTGAAATAACGATCATTGACACATATGGATACCTAGATACTTATTAGTTGGATTACTTTGTTGGTAAGTATATCTTCTACATTGTTGTTATTGTTAAAATAATATGTTATTTTACATAGAAGAGCTATAGTGTAACATACTAATTCAATCATTCAGCATATACATAATTATAAAATTTTACATCAATAGCTTTAAGCAGTTACCAAGTATGTGTACTTCAGCGACAAACGTATAATATTATGGTTACTATTGACATAATTTGTAACTTCAACACCGTCGTATTATATCTAGGTTTTTACACTTTTCAAGACAATATCTATAAACACACTTAACTTCTTAAGTTTTTGTTCATTATTTGTATTCATCAGTTCCTCGAATTTAATTATATTTGGCCGTTTAAAATAGTATGAATGTATATGTGTTTTTCTTTCTTCTTTAAAGTGTTTACAAACAAGCAGCTAATGGTATTTATCTCCTTCTTCTTGAGAATCACATAGCATACAGAGTCTTTCGTTGAGGGGTTTACTATGCCATCTACCTGTTTCGATAGGTAGTCTATGATTTCTTGTGCGAAATTTCAAAACTTGCCGGGAAAATATGTAGGAAGACTAGATAAGTAATTGCTTTTTTGATTTTTTTTTTAAAGATTCTATAGATACTGCTAGATGATGATATATTAACGGTTGATAGCCATTTTTGTATAAAAACGTCTTTGAATTTTTTATTTAATGACTTAACCAGCCATTTAACATTTATAAATGTTTGCGAGTTCCAGACACCTGAATAACCTGACGAGCAAATTAAGTGTTTAACATTATCAATCCACGTGGACTGTATTTGTTTGGTATCATAAAGTACAAACATGACCGAGTATAACAAAGTGGACAGTTTTTCATTTTCATTATTTTCAAATAATTTTGTCCAGAAATAAACAGTTCGAGTTTGGTTCTCGACATGTAGAGGCATTACACCTAGTTCTCCATATATCATTGTGGAGGGTGTTGAACTTTTTAAACTGAATGCATATTTATAGAATTTAAATTGTACTCGTTCAATAATATCAATATTACCAAAACCCCATAATTCGGATCCATATAGTAAGACTGGTTTTACCATTTTATAGCTCTATTTGTATATCAACAGGCAAATTTAGAAATCTTATTCGCTTTAGAAGTTCAAATAGAGCTTTATTTCCTTGTTCTGCAATATGCCCGCGAACACACTGGCATGTTGCAGACACATTGGTACCCTACAAGTAAGTCGACGTCCGCCGTTATTTATTATATTTTTTTATTTGTTAGTTGTATCCTTGACTATCAAATTAGTTTGTGATGTTTCCGTAGTAAGCAGTAAAAAAATGTTAAAATAAAATTCCCGGGATGAAAATGGTTTCATTCATTGTATGTATAGATAAATAGGGAAAACTCTACACATATCGGTCGGAAGTCTTTATGGGATTGAGGTGTATGTGTCGTCCGCCGCTTAGCATCTTGTACGAAATAGACAATCATCTGAAACCGTTTAGCAAATGTTGATCCAATTCACAAGAACAATCCTTGAAGTTATATCTTTTAATTTTGTCGATTTGCCGTCCAAGATGGCCGCCGTTACTAAAAATGACCAACAGCTTAAACAATCTACTCAATAACAACACTTATTGCATACGCATTTACAAGCTCCGTTTACTTTCAATGTAACAGGAAACGTCAATATTCGCCCATGTTGACGTGTAGTAAAGTCATATTGGTGTGTAATGTATACTCGTTCGTGATTGGTGCACTTTTATGTTCAGTGATTGGTGCACTT
This sequence comes from Cyrtodaria siliqua, assembly GCA_037043455.1. Classification (NCBI taxonomy): domain Eukaryota; kingdom Metazoa; phylum Mollusca; class Bivalvia; order Adapedonta; family Hiatellidae; genus Cyrtodaria; species Cyrtodaria siliqua. The sequence goes on along the minus strand of JAWPHD010005414.1, from coordinate 143,070 downwards.
TTCTGTTCATGTCAAAGGATGTATATCATGTGATGTAAACAATGTTGATTTTATTGTGAAAATTCCTATTATGTAATGACAGTATGTTTGCTTCAAATAAATGTTTATGATGGAAATTAAATGTTACAACCTATTTTATTCTCTAATTTAAAAATGCATATGCAATAAAAAGGTTATTATATTTATATTGGGATATATGCACTCGTTCTTTTGCGCAAAAATATTAATTCGTAATAAGAACTCGTGCATATATCCCAATACAAATCTAATAACCTATACATTTAATTTAAACAATATTTTATTCAAGTACTGAATGGGATTGGACAACAGGCAATGCCTATGTAACACCTCTCCCGTAAACCTATAAATATGCCAACTTCGATATTTTTTTCCAGAAATGCCAAAGGCTATCTAGAGGCTCACGGGTGAATACAGTCCCCGAGGTATAAAATGACCACTCCCAGTGGGTGTTAGGTTATATACTGTAAAGTTTTTTCAAATAAAATCCCCGGGGAAAAATTGCCCCTGCGCAGGTGTCACAAGTTTGTACATAGAGATATAATAGGAACACTCTAAACAAGAGATAATCTCAAACTCAAAGAGAAGATGATGTATAAATGTAATATAAACGAAGTCATAGAAAGACACCAGGAAAAGTACACATTGATATATGACAATTGCCTTGGCATCGTAGGTTCGAACAGTACGACTAAATCAAATGAGCAAATTAAAAAGTCAATAAACAGGATATACACAACACAAAGAGTGGTGAAGATCTTATTTGCCCAAATTGGGAAGAGCTTCACCTTATAACCCCGAAAATAATATTTGGTTAAAATAGTTTCGGGTTTTCTTCAGAAGTTTTGACGACGACCGACGCAATATGTCAAGCATGCACAATAGCGCATGACTCTGGCGAACTAAACTTAAGGTCCACTGTGTAAGTATGCTGCATATAAGTATTAACATTTAAATCATTTGTTTCCTCCGAAACTGCGTGGCATGTATATATTTGGCACAAAGCCGCCTTGGTGATTCAGTCAAACGTCATGTGAAGAGGTATTATAATATTTATACTATAAAGGTAAAACAACATTGTCCGTATAATTGACTGAGGGAAACAGGGTTGGGTTGGAGTCTGGGAGAGGGAGTGGGGGGGGGGGGGGGGACGGGTGGAGAGGGGGGGGGTCGCAAATATCCTCACTTCTCTGCTGCAATGAACACATTCTTGTCAACCACTGCGTCGAGTATGAACACCCTGGATTAACTGTCGTAGAAGGAGTTTCGGTAACAAGAAAACAATAATAATGCAAAATAAAATCAAAGAAAGTTCCTTAACAAATTTAAAAATAATGTAATGTCCGTTTTGATGAATTTGACATTTTGACATTGATCTCTGGATTTGAAACGTTCGTTGTCAGCTATACATCCAAGGCAACCACTATGCTTAATATGAACACCATCCTTCAACTGATACAGAAGGAGTTTAGGCTAACAGAAAACAATAAAAATGCATGCTGACCACATATGGGGAGGAGGGTCCGTATCAGTTGAACATTCTCAATGATGATGACTGGCGAGTTATGGAGAGTGGCGAATTTCTGTACTATGCAAACCATCTTCGGGATGGCTCAACTTTCTGTACTATTGGCATTTTAAATATTGAGTTCTGCTCAACCCCGGGAATAGAGGGCGTGAACGGAAGTAAACACTGTTCACTACCGTTCATGAACAGTCTCAATCAAACCGAGACTGCAACATTCTTTCGTTGTCAGCTATACATCCAAGGCAACCGCTATGCTTAATATGAACACCATCCTTCGACTGATGAAGAAGGAGTTTAGGCTAACAGAAAACAATAAAAATGCATTCTGACCACATATGGGGAGGAGGGTCCGTATCAGTTGAACATTATCAATGATGATGATGACTGGTGAGTTTTACTGTGATCCATCAGTTGAACATTCTCAGTGATGATGATTGGCGAGTTGTGTTGTGATCCATCAGTTGAACATTCTCAATGATGATGACTGGCGAGTTATGGAGAGTGGCGAATTTCTGTACTATGCATACCATCTCCGGGATGGCTCAACTTTCTTTACTATTGGCATTTTAAATATTGAGTTCTGCTCAACCCCGGGAATAGAGGGCGTGAACGGAAGTAAACACTTTTCACTACCGTTCATGAACAGTCTCAATCAAACCGTGACTGCAACATTCTTTCGTTGTCAGCTATACATCCAAGGCAACCGCTATGCTTAATATGAACACCATCCTTCAACTGATAAAGAAGGAGTTTAGGCTAACAGAAAACAATAAAAGTGCATGCTGACCACATATGGGGAGGAGGGTCCGTATCAGTTGAACATTCTCAATGATGATAATGACTGGTGAGTTTTACTGTGATCCATCAGTTGAACATTCTCAGTGATGATGATTGGCGAGTTTTATTGTGATCCATCAGTTGAACATTCTCAATGATGATGACTGGCGAGTTTTATTGTGATCCATCAGTTGAACATTCTCAATGATGATGATGACTGGCGAGTTTAATTATTATCCATCAGTTGAACATTCTGAACATTCTCAGTGGTGACGATTGGCGAGTTTTATTGTGATCCATCAGTTGAACATTCTCAATGATGACGATGACTAGTGAGTTTTACTGTGATCCATCAAGTGAACGTGATGACGATTGACGAGTTTTATTGTGATCCATCAGTTGAACATTCTCAGTGGTGACGATTGGCGAGTTTTATTGTGATCCATCAGTTGAACATTCTCAGTGGTTACGATTGGCTAGTTTTATTGTGATCCATCAGTTGAACATTCTCAGTGATGACGATTGGTTGAACATTCTCAATGATGACGATTGGTTGAACATTCTCAATGATGATGATGACTAGTGAGTTTTACTGTGATCCATCAGTTTAACATTGTCAGTGATGACGATTGGCGAGTTTTATTGTGATCCATCAGTTGAACATTCTCAGTGCTGACGATTGGCGAGTTTTATTGTGTTCCATCAGTTGAACATTTTCAGTGCTGACGATTGGCGAGTTTTATTGTGATCCATCAGTTGAACATTCTCAATGATGATGATGACTAGTGAGTTTTACTGTGATCCATCAGTTGAACATTCTCAGTGATGATGATTGGCGAGTTTTACTGTGATCCATCAGTTGAACATTCTCAATGATGACGATTGGCGAGTTTTATTGTGACCCATCAGTCGAATATTCTCAGAGATGACGATTGGCGAGTTTTATTGTGATCCATCAGTTGAACATTCTCAGTGATGACGATTGGTTGAACATTCTCAATGATGACGATTCTCGATTCTTGAACATTCTCAGTGCTGACGATTGGCGAGTTTTATTGTGATCCATCAGTTGAACATTCTCAGTGCTGACGATTGGCCAGTTTTATTGTGATCCATCAGTTGAACATTCTCAGTGCTGACGAATGGCGAGTTTTATTGTGATCCATCAGTTGAACATTCTCAATGATGATGATGACTACTGAGTTTTACTGTGATCCATCAGTTGAACATTCTCAGTGATGATGATTGGCGAGTTTTACTGTGATCCATCTCTCCTTCTTTATCAGTTGAAGGATGGTTGATGACGATTGGTTGAACATTCTCAATGATGATGATGACTAGTGAGTTTTACTGTGATCCATCAGTTTAACATTCTCAGTGATGACGATTGGCGAGTTTTATTGTGATCCATCAGTTGAACATTCTCAGTGCTGACGATTGGCGAGTTTTATTGTGATCCATCAGTTGAACATTCTCAGTGCTGACGATTGGCGAGTTTTATTGTGATCCATCAGTTGAACATTCTCAATGATGACGATGACTAGTGAGTTTTACTGCGATCCATCAGTTTAACATTCTCAGTGATGATGATTGGCGAGTTTTACTGTGATCCATCAGTTGAATATTCTTAATGATGACGATTGGCGAGTTTTATTGTGACCCATCAGTCGAATATTCTCAGTGATGACGATTGGCGAGTTTTATTGTGATCCATCAGTTGAACATTCTCAGTGATGACGATTGATTGAACATTATCAATGATGACGATTCTCAATGATGACGATTGGTTGAACATTCTCAATGATGATGATGACTAGTGAGTTTTACTGTGATCCATCAGTTTAACATTCTCAGTGATGATGATTGGCGAGTTTTATTGTGATCCATCAGTTGAACATTCTCAGTGCTGACGATTGGCGAGTTTTATTGTGATCTATCAGTTGAACATTCTCAGTGCTGACGATTGGCGAGTTTTATTGTGATCCATCAGTTGAACATTCTCAATGATGATGATGCCTATTGAGTTTTACTGTGATCCATCAGTTGAACATTCTCAGTGATGATGATTGGCGAGTTTTGCTGTGATCCATCAGTTGAACATTCTCAATGATGACGATTGGCGAGTTTTATTGTGACCCATCAGTCGAATATTCTCAGTGATGACGATTGGCGAGTTTTATTGTGATCCATCAGTTGAACATTCTCAGTGATGACGATTGGTTGAACATTATCAGTGATGACGATTCTCGATTCTTGAACATTCTCAGTGCTGACGATTGGCGAGTTTTATTGTGATCCATCAGTTGAACATTCTCAGTGCTGACGATTGGCGAGTTTTATTGTGATCCATCAGTTGAACATTCTCAGTGCTGACGAATGGCGAGTTTTATTGTGATCCATCAGTTGAACATTCTCAATGATGATGATGACTACTGAGTTTTACTGTGATCCATCAGTTGAACATTCTCAGTGATGATGATTGGCGAGTTTTACTGTGATCCATCTCTCCTTCTTTATCAGTTGAAGGATGGTTGATGACGATTGGTTGAACATTCTCAATGATGATGATGACTAGTGAGTTTTACTGTGATCCATCAGTTTAACATTCTCAGTGATGACGATTGGCGAGTTTTATTGTGATCCATCAGTTGAACATTCTCAGTGCTGACGATTGGCGAGTTTTATTTAGATCCATCAGTTGAACATTCTCAGTGCTGACGATTGGCGAGTTTTATTGTGATCCATCAGTTGAACATTCTCAGTGCTGACGATTGGCGAGTTTTATTGTGATCCTTCAGTTGAACATTCTCAGTGCTGACGAATGGCGAGTTTTATTGTGATCCATCAGTTGAACATTCTCAATGATTATGATGACTACTGAGTTTTACTGTGATCCATCAGTTGAACATTCTCAGTGATGATGATTGGCGAGTTTTACTGTGATCCATCTCTCCTTCTTTATCAGTTGAAGGATGGTTGATGACGATTGGTTGAACATTCTTAATGATGATGATGACTAGTGAGTTTTACTGTGATTCATCAGTTTAACATTCTCAGTGATGACGATTGGCGAGTTTTATTGTGATCCATCAGTTGAACATTCTCAGTGCTGACGATTGGCGAGTTTTATTGTGATCCATCAGTTGAACATTCTCAGTGCTGACGATTGGCGAGTTTTATTGTGATCCATCAGTTGAACATTCTCAATGATGACGATGACTATTGAGTTTTACTGTGATCCATCAGTTTAACATTCTCAGTGATGATGATTGGCGAGTTTTATTGTGACCCATCAGTCGAATATTCTCAGTGATGACGATTGGCGAGTTTTATTGTGATACATCAGTTGAACATTCTCAGTGATGACGATTGGTTGAACATTCTCAATGATGACGATTCTCAATGATGACGATTGGTTGAACATTCTCAATGATGATGATAACTAGTGAGTTTTACTGTGATCCATCAGTTTAACATTCTCAGTGATGATGATTGGCGAGTTTTATTGTGATCCATCAGTTGAACATTCTCAGTGCTGACGATTGGCGAGTTTTATTGTGATCCATCAGTTGAACATTCTCAGTGCTGACGATTGGCGAGTTTTATTGTGATCCATCAGTTGAACATTCTCAATGATGATGATGACTATTGAGTTTTACTGTGATCCATCAGTTGAACATTCTCAGTGATGATGATTGGCGAGTTTTACTGTGATCCATCAGTTGAACATTCTCAATGATGACGATTGGCGAGTTTTATTGTGACCCATCAGTCGAATATTCTCAGTGATGACGATTGGCGAGTTTTATTGTGATCCATCAGTTGAACATTCTCAGTGATGACGATTGGTTGAACATTATCAGTGATGACGATTGGCGAGTTTTACTGTGACCCATCAGTCGAATATTCTCAGTGATGACGATTTGCGAGTTTTATTGTGACCCATCAGTCGAATATTCTCAGTGATGACTATTGGCGAGTTTTATTGTGATCCATCAGTTGAACATTCTCAGTGATGACTATTGGCGAGTTTTATTGTGATCCATCAGTTGAACATTCTCAGTGATGACTATTGGCGAGTTTTATTGTGATCCATCAGTTGAATATTCTCAGTGATGACTATTGGCGAGTTTTATTGTGATCCAGCAGTTGAACATTCTCAATGATGATGATTGGTGAGTTTTATTGTAACCCTTATGTCGTCGAACATTCTCAAGTATGGAGAGTGGAGAATTTCTGTACTATGCATACCATCTTTGGGATGGCTCAAATTTCTGTATTATTGGCATTTTACCCGGGAATAGAGGGCGTGAACGGAAGTAAGCACTTTTCACTACCGTTCACGAACAGTCTCAATCAAACCGAGACTGCAATATTTTGTTGTATTCATTGTTTTCGACGATTTCCAGATTTCTCCTTTCATACTTTTTTTATTGATGTGAATTGGCAATTTTGGTTGTAACCCTTCAGACGAACATTCTGTATGATGAGGATTGACGAGTTTAATTGTGACACGAGCATATTTGTGTTTTACTTATATTGCCTATTGATACTGCCTTGTTGGTTAGAGATTAGATCATGGCGGGGATTTCTTTATTTACACTGTCCTGTTTTAATGGGATGACAGTAGGGTAAGTGTGAGGTTTGGTGACCCTAGAATCAGTTTAAACCCCCTCCCCCTCCCCCTCCCCCGTGCCTACTTTGCCACTGACCGTTCCAAGGCGGTAGCCCTATTGTCAACCCTTTTGTGTTTGTGATGTCGTTTGCATTTATTATTACTTTTGCCTTCTTGTTTGTCTGTTTGCGTGTTTGTTTCTGTGTTTTGTCGTTGACTGTCCTCCTTGAATGCTACTTTCCCTGTCCGATCTTTTTATATTTATTTACACTTTTTTACGTTCAGGCATGAACATATCAGAATACTATAACCTTAAACGACATTTTAAAAGCACTTGTCTTAAGATTTGTATTGCAGTTATTTTTATAATTGAAGGTTTTAGCTTCAAAATGTCATTCTCCACCCTTTTTCAAAAATACGGATGCAGCAACATTAGGAAGCACATAATAGTGCATGTTATAATGTTTCATATCGAAGAAATCATTAGCCTTGACATTAAAATCAAAATATTCGGCGAGAATTTCAAGATAGTTGATTCAGTTACACTAGCCTAGAAAGCCACAATGAAGGTACTCAATGACTTGGCAGAAGCCAGAGTAACAAGAGAATAAAACATTAAGGGCACGACAAGAAAAATCATAGACAAACATCAAACGCCACCGCCCCAATCGGCTTTAGGTAGGCGTCATCATAAGGTCCACAGCCTGTCCGGTCATCGTACAATTAAAGAGGAAAGCATAGTGGCGAACTGTAAAAGGGTCCACCACCAAGCATGCAGTACGTTGCAAAATGATAGGGTCATAACCTCTTTTGATAAACTTTTTAACAAGTTTAACAAAGATAGTATGAAAGTGATCATGACCAAGAATCTTACGAAGTTTATAAATCACATCACCATAGAAGTCAGGTTGTGATAGTCCTTGTCGCAGAAGAGTCCTTAAATTACTTTTATATTTGGAAAGAAGATCAGGGTTACGATAATACAATTTTGCAAAGGTTTTACGAAGTTTGTGGTAACGTTAACCCTGATTGAGTAGCTTTTTAGTTATACATAGATTACGAATATTAAAGTCCTCAACTCGAGTACAAGCTCTTGAAAAACGAATAAGTTGAGAAACATACACCCAATAAGAAGTTGCTCGGGGAACATCCCCATCCAAGTGGGGATACTTAACAATGTCAAAATTAAAATCATCTCTCTTGTCGTAGATTTTGCTAATTATTTCACCATTTTCAATCGAAAGATCTAAATCAAGAAAAGATGCGTTATTAACAGATATATTAGCTTTGTTAAGCTGAAGTTCTTTTGGATAAATATTATTAAACATAGTCGGAAAGAAAGGGTTGTCAATGTTCAATATGTCATCCAGATATCGAGAGGTGTCACATTAAATGCTTCAATAACATCTGCCTGGGTATAATATGCATTATTTTGAAAATTGTCGATTTTGAAGAATTCAGCGAAAATTAACATGAAATTCAACTATGGAAATGATTAAATTTACGAAATCTTCTAGTTCGAAACATCAACCGCAGGAATTTTGTGATTTCCTCCGCTATAACAAAAAAACTAGTTTCATAAGTTTCTTAAAAGATAAGATAGAAAAAAAATAAAAATTTAGGGGCAAAACACACACCCTTGCAAATAATGATAAAAATAATATACATTTTTACCAACGATATCTTTATCAGGTATATGATATACATCAACAATAACTGTTCATTTTTTTACATCACAAAATATGATTAAAATAGTTATTTTGGTTAATTTATAAAAAATTATCAGTAACATAGGAGCAAACTGTCCTATTAGCTGTCAATTTCTTAACATTGCGGTAAAAAGTCGAGTTTTTAATTCAACATCTATATTTTTGTCTTAAAATAAAACATACGATCACATTTAAATTATAAACACAGTTTTGAACAATTATGTTATGCATTTAGTGGAATTATTTGGTTTAAGGTAAAACTCCACGGCAACAGAAACATATAGGTTTAAAATGGGAAAATAGTGTACACCTAATTCAAAATGTAATTTAAAACGAACCGCGTGAAATTGGAGATTATTTTTAAATGCATACGTTCTGAATGACAGATTCACATAATTAAATCACACATTACATTTTTTTATACTGTGGGCGTGCAACGAAATTGTTTGATATTTTATCTACAGTAACATGGACATACATGTATGAATAAAAAAGTCCGTTTTCAAATAAAAGGATTTAATAATGTGTTAATTAAACCACTCATTAGCCATTATGCGTCGAGCGAGCGAGAACATTTTTTATACTGAGGGCGTGCATCGAAATTGTTTAATATTTTATCTACAGTAACATGGACATACATGTATGAATAAAAAAGTCCGTTTTCAAATAAAAGGATTTAACAATGTGTTAATTAAACCACTCATTATCCATTATGCGTCGACCGAGCGAAGCGAGCGAGAAATTTTTTTATACTGAGGGCGTGCAACGAAATTGTTTGATATTTCATCTACAGTAACATGGACATACATGTATGATCCGGAATTTTTAGGGCCCCCCCACTGGATCCGCTAGTGCTCTCGTAGTGTAGTAAAAGGAAGAAGCATGACAAGCTATGTTACATACGCAACAATCTCAGTTAGTTAATAATAAATCATCAATAGGCAGTGGCGAGTTAAATTGGAACCCTTCTGTCGAATATTCTCAATTATGGAGAGTGGCGAGTTTAGTTTGAACACCTCAATCGAACATTCTCAATTATGGGGAGTGGCGAGTTAATGTGTAACCCTTCTGTCGAACATTCTTGAATATGGGGAGCGGAGAATTTAGTTGTAACCGGTTCTGTCGAACATTCTCAATTATGGGGAGTGGCGAGTTAATTTGTAACCATTCTGTTGAACATTCTCAAGTATGGGGAGTGGCGAATTTAGTTGTAACCGTTCTGTCGAACATTCTCAATTATGGGAATGCCGAGCTAATTTGTAACCCTTTTGTCAAACATTTATGGGGAGTGTCGTGTTAATATGTGACCCTTCTGTCGAACATTCTCAATCACGGGGAGTGGCGAGTTTAGTTGTAACCGTTCTGTCGAACATTCTCAATTATGGGCTGTGGCGAGTTAATTTGTAACCCATTTGTCAAACATTCTCAATATGGGGAGTGTCTTGTTAATTTGTAACCCTTCTGTCGAACATTCTTAATCATGGGGAGTGTCGTGTTAATTTGTAACCATTCTGTCGAACATTCTCAATTATGGGTAGTGGCGAGTTAATTAGTAACCCATTTGTCAAACATTCTCAATTATGGGGAGTGTCGTGTTAATTTGTAACCCTTCTGTCGAACATTCTCAATTATTGGGAGTGTCGTGTTAATTTGTAACCGTTCTGTCGAACATTCTCAATTATGGGCAGTGGCGAGTTAATTTGTAACCATTCTGTTGAACATTCACTATTATGGGGAGTGGCGACTTTAGTTGTAACCATTCTGTCGAACATTCTCAATTATGGAGAGTGGCAAGTTAATTTATAATCTTTCTGCCGAACATTCTCAAGTATGGGGAGTGGCGAGTTTTTTTTAGAACACTTCTGTCGAACATTCTCAATTATGGGGTGTGGCGAGTTTAGTTAGAACACTTCAGGCGAATATTCTCACTTATGGAGAGCGGCGAGTTAATTTGTAACGATTATGTCGAACATTCTCAATCATGGGAAGTGGCGAGTTTAGTTGTAACTGTCCTGTCAAACATTCTCAATTATGGGGAGTGGCGAGTTAATTTGTAACCGTTCTGTCGAACATTCTCAATCATGGGAAGTGGCGAGTTTAGTTATAACCGTTCTGTCGAACATTCTCAATTATGGGGAGTGGCGAGTTAATTTGTAACCATTCTGTCGAACATTCTCAATTATGGAGAGTTGCGAGTTAATTTGTAACCCTTCTGCCGAACATTCTCAATTATGGGGAGTGGCGACTTTAGTTGTAACCGTTCTGTCGAACATTCTCAATTATGGAGAGTTGCGAGTTAATTTGTAACACTTCTGCCGAACATTCTCAATTATGGCGAGTGCCGACTTTAGTTGTAACCGTTCTGTCGAACATTCTCAATTATGGAGAGTTGCGAGTTAATTTGTAACACTTCTGCCGAACATTCTCAATTATGGCGAGTGCCGACTTTAGTTGTAACCGTTCTGTCGAACATTCTCAATTATGGAGAGTTGCGAGTTAATTTGTAACACTTCTGCCGAACATTCTCAATTATGGCGAGTGGCGAGTTTAGTTGTAACCGTTCTGTCGAACATTCTCAATTATGGAGAGTTGCGAACATTCTCAATTATGGCGAGTGACGAGTTTAGTTGTAACCATTCTGTCGAACATTCTCAATTATGTGGAGTGTCGTGTTAATGTGTAACCCTTCTGTCGAACATTCTAAATCATTGGGAGTGGCTAGTTTAGTTGTAACCATTCTGTCGAACATTCTCAATTATGGGAAGTGTCGAGTTAATTTGTAACCATTCTGTCGAACATTCTCAATTATTGGGAGTGGTGAGTTAATTTGTAACCCTTCTGTCGAACATTCTCAATTATGGGGAGTGGCGACTTTAGTTGTAACAATTCTGTCGAACATTCTCAATTATGGGGAGTGGCGAATTTAGTTGTAACCCTTCTGTCGACATTCTCAATTATGGGGAGTGTCGAGTTAATTTGTAACCATTCTGTTGAACATTCTCAATTATGGGGAGTGGCTAGTAACCATTCTGTCGAACATTCTCAATTATGGGAAGTGTCGAGTTAATTTGTAACCATTCTGTCGAACATTCTCAATTATGGGCAGTGGCGAGTTAATTTGTAACCCTTCTGCCGAACATTCTCAATTATGGGGAGTGGCGACTTTAGTTGTAACAATTCTGTCGAACATTCTCAATGATGGGGAGTGGCGAATTTAGTTGTAACCCTTCTGTCGACATTCTCAATTATGGGGAGTGTCGAGTTAATGTATAACCATTCTGTTGAACATTCTCAATAATGGAGAGTGACGAGTTTAGTTGTAACCATTCTGTTAAGCATTCGCAATTATGGAGAGTTGCGAGTTAATTTGTAACCCTTCTGCCGAACATTCTCAATTAGGGGGAGTGGCGAGTTTAGTTGTAACAATTCTGTCGAACATTCTCAATGATGGGGAGTGGCGAATTTAGTTGTAACCCTTCTGTCAACATTCTCAATTATGGGGAGTGTCGAGTTAATTTATAACCATTCTGTTGAACATTCTCAATAATGGAGAGTGACGAGTTTAGTTGTAACCATTCTGTTAAGCATTCGCAATTATGGAGAGTTGCGAGTTAATTTGTAACCCTTCTGCCGAACATTCTCAATTAGGGGGAGTGGCGAGTTTAGTTGTAACAATTCTGTCGAACATTCTCAATGATGGGGAGTGGCGAATTTAGTTGTAACCCTTCTGTCGACATTCTCAATTATGGGGAGTGTCGAGTTAATTTATAACCATTCTGTTGAACATTCTCAATAATGGAGAGTGACGAGTTTAGTTGTAACCATTCTGTTAAGCATTCGCAATTATGGAGAGTTGCGAGTTAATTTGTAACCCTTCTGCCGAACATTCTCAATTATGGGAAGTGTCGAGTTAATTTGTAATCATTCTGTCGAACATTCTGAATTATGGGGAGTGGCGACTTTAGTTGTAACCATTCTGTCGAACATTCTCAATTATGGGGAGTGGCGAGTTAATTTGTAACCATTCTATCGAACATTCTCAATTATGGGGAACGGCGAGTGCCTTTTGTAGAAAATTCTCAGTTATGGGCTTCAGCGATTTAAATAGTAACCCATCAGTCGACTTATATCGTTAGGAAAAATACGGTGATCTGGTACTGGCAATGGTATAAACACATCACGCTGAGACGTTTTTGAAATGTGCCAAAGACACATAATAACTGAAGAGTAAACTAAAGCTTATATGACAGCTATATTAGCGATATCAAGAACTGTACACTGTATGTATGACATTAGCTTTGTCCTGAACATAACACTTCTTATTTATTATTTTCCGTTCGATGACACCAATTTTATGGTATTGAACACAGCTACAGCTATGTTTATATTAGACGAACAAACACAACATATTATGTATGAGTTATGACAGTTTGTGAGCACAATTACTCTTGACCTCAGCAGCATTAAAACCGTCTTGTCTTTGTCAGTTCTTGACTTCAAATTCACCAGAGCGATAACCGAATTAGCCACTCCTAAATCGTGTCAATCAAGTCAGGTACCGACTGTTAAAATGTCACCACAAGTGGACATACTAGTGTCTTTACATTATTAAATAAGGATTGTGTAGCTTTAAGCATATTTTTTTCGCATTCAGTATAATATTATGTGGATGGTCATGGATGGTCATAAAGTTATAACTTAATTATTCAAAAACTTATATCATTTATGTTTGTTAAACTTATTTGACTTATGCACTCTTACAGATACTGTAAACATTACGGAACTCATAGTATTATCTATATATATCAGAAACTAATATATGATTTGTTAAACTTCCTTGACTTATTTGTATGCATTATTATTTGTCGTTTTAAAGAATATTTTATTCACAATTTGTTCAGTTTACATATATATATATAGTGATACAATAGCAACAAAAACAACAACAACAATAATAACACAGAATTAGGATCCCAAATACAAATAAATTAATGTATATGTCTCTTTTAATGATCATGGTATAAACATTGGTAAACATCAGCGAAAGTAGCCATGAACTGACATAATTTAAAGCAGCCATCCCGCCAACAACAGGCAAATTTTACAATATATGTACTCCTTTCTAAACCTGCTTACGACGAGGTATATATGTATATGTATCTATATATTTTGAGAATCCGAACTCTGTAGACACAATACAAACCCAAAACTACAATGTCGAGTTAAGAGTTATCAACTCATAATTCATTTTACGCATATTCAATCATCGGTATTTTAAAACCCTTTTAATAAACGTTTACTTTCAATCGGCAGATATACATTATCATATGAAATAAAAACCTGGATAGAATTTTGATCAACATATTTGTAGTGTAATTTTGCCGTTACTTGGCGATTTAGTTTCTTTATACAAGTTACCTTACCTCATTATATCAACTGTCTAAGAACGAATAAAAACAATAGAAATGTTTAAACTAACCTAGGTGCTAGGAAAGCTGTTAACATTAACAAGCTAATTACTTTAAAACAGAAATATAACATGGTTTATGAAAACACTCACTGCTGATTGGCTGTTGAGGAGTTTTTACGAAATCTATATATAGACCTCTGACGTCACGTCCTTCAAGCGTTAGAATGTCATTTTAAACGATTAACATCCAACACGACGATTACGTTATTTTAAGGTAACGTTACGAGTCACGTTCAAACAACAAATTGAACTTGTTAGATACACGATAAAGCTGTATATTGTCTTCGTTTGGTGCTGAGAGATGGGCGTACAATGTATCTTTATAATTATATTGATCTATATTATGTTCAATCACTCGAAAATGTGTGAATAAAATACATACAAATCCATGTCAGATAAAAATATATAATATTTCCAGCGGGATTATATTGTGCGAGATCAAAACCTGGTGTTTGGGCTTTAAACACATCGAAGTCGCGGGCCTACGGCTCTTGGTATCGATGGTCTTCAAGTCCCGCCCACCAGGCTTTGATCTGGGACAATATAAACCCGCTGGAAATATTTTATTTCTTAAATATTGACCTTCAGACAAAAAGTGATGTATCTATATTGTATGACTAGCTTTAAAGTCACTATCCCGCCACCAACAGACACATTTTACAACAGATATACATCGTTTCTAAACCTACTGACGACGAGGTATATAGCTTAATATTCAGAGAATCCAAACTCTAGAGACGCTATACAAACGGTTTAACCAGCCAGGCCAAGTCCCAAAAATGGAGCGTCGAATTAAAAGTTACCAACTTATATACTGAACAAAAAAATAAACTTCCGCATTTTAAGCTGTGATTTGCATAGTGTTGACTTTGTTAAATTTTTGTACACCAATCTAGATAAAACGTCATCATTTTATACTTATCACTCAATCATTCTGATCAATATTAATAATCATCAAAAACCAGAGTTTAGTGTGTTGCTGCTAAAACATGTTTTATTCAAATTGCGAAATCACTATATTTGTATTATTAAGGGAGGTAATCTGAAAATATTAATTCTTGAAAGCTATTTGGCGCAAAAGGGATTGAACAGGTCAGCTTACTTTCTCCGTCTTGTTGGTGCTGGGGTTATCTTCTGTTTATTTCAATAGAATAAAACTGTGTTAAATAAAAGTTTAAACCACAACACGGGGAATAACTGTGCATACAAGTTTGATTCAAGGAAAATTGTTTTCATGACAGTGCTGGCCTTTTAACAAAGGTATTAACATATAAGACCAAACAAAATATATTTTCATTGTGTCTACATGTATGGGTAATGTTGCGGAAGTTTATTTTTTTGTTGAGTATATAATTCATTTTACGCGTATTAAGTCATAGATAGTTTAAGAACCTTAACCTATACTTCTAATCTGCACGTATAGGTTATTATATGACCTGAACGCCTGGATATAGTTTTGTCATTACGTGTTCCCGCCTTAATACCATTAAGCGATTGGAAAGTTTATATTAGTAGGATTTTATAGTAGATATTTTGACAATAAAACATGTTTAAAAGCATTTTTTACTGAAAAAATGTGATAACCTGTTTAAATTTACCTGTTAATTTTACAATATGCAAACTTTTTAAGTCGAAATTAAGGTTTTATTTCATACCCCAGCCAACCCCGTTTTCGCTTCTTGGAGAAGGGGTTGGATGGGGTATGAACGTTAATACTCGGACCACGTAATGTAATGTAATTTTCCCTTTATTTGGCGGGTTATTTTCTTTAAGATTCACGGACAACCAAGGACATCCAAGGACAACTAATATTTATAAATGTTGGGGACTAATACTATACCAGTTTCACATCCAACAACAGCACAATGCTACACTTGGATCAAGGTTCACGGACAACCAAGGACATCCAAGGAAAACTAATATTTATAAATGTTATATTCTACAATAACATATCTAGTTTCACATACAACAAGAGCACAAGGCTACACTTGGATCAAGGACGTGAATCGCTCTAGTTATTGGATCAATTCTTTGTTCATCACGTGTGATTTTATTTACACTTTCGTAAGACCTAAACTTATTCACCCTCCATAATTAAATATTGGTCAACGAAAAAGAATGATAATAATGGCAAATTACTATGAATATGATCATTAAATCCTGCACAACAAAAAGAGGCCCGTATCCAAATTCAGTGTTTGAATCTTGCATTTTTAGAGAATTGATTTGACTTCCTTTCTCTACAGCCCGTTGACACATTTCATTGTTAAAAGAGCCGAATACATTCCATGGACACAATGTAAGTAATGAATTACGGTAATTTTGTCGTTGACGTCATTCAACGTATGAAGTATACAGTAGTGATACAGAAATATATTTTTAGTAGTATAGTGGTACAGATTCAGAAAACCTCTAGTGGTGATACAAGGTTTTGTATTTCATTGCAGGAAAATGAAGGTACTAGGTATATATTATTGATAGGTATATAATAAATTATATTATTGCATACGCATTTACAAGCTCCATTAACTTGTAATGTAACAGGAAACGTCAATATTCGCTCATATTGACGTGTAGTAAAGTCATATTGAGTATATATAATGTATACTCTTTCGTGATTGGTGCACTTTTCTGTTCATGTCAAAGAAAGTATGTCACGTGATGTAAACTATGTTGGTTTCATCGATCTAACGACAATATGTTTGTTTCAAATAAATATTTTGGATAAAAATTAAATGTTAAAACCTATTCTTTTGTTCTAATTATTTTTTATTATATTAAAAACACGTATGCAATAAAAAAGCTTATTAGATTTGTATTGGGATATATCCACTCGTTCATCTCCTAAAGTCGCGCAATATTGTTACGCTGAAGAACTCGTGCATATATCCCAATACAAACCTAATAACCTAAAACTATGGCTGTTATTGTCTGCCTGTAAATGTACGTAACTATCACGCATCTTTGCAATTTGGTGATTTATTAAAAAAACAGGTAATATTGTTTATTCAAAGACACATGAAATTCAGAATAAATCTTTTGAAGACAAAAATCATATGTAGTCATAATGTATACGCATATAAACATTTCAAATGTTCAGAGTGCCAATAGTTTTGGACTATTCTGTACAAATGTGGTGTATGGAAAGTTATCAGATAACATGTGGTGTGGGAGTGTAATAACACCATTCAATATTTTCGATATTCCACTAGTGTATAACATAACGTTAATGACGTCATGGACGTCACGTTTATTTACGTTTTCTGACGTAATGTGACGTTATAAGTTATGTAATAAATACAATCTAACATTCGTTCTCATTCAATATTGTATTTATTAAACTCGTTAGCAAAAATGACATAATGCTCGCATATCAGTTTGCCAACTCGTTCAATAAATTCAATAATGAATGAGTACTCATGTAAGATCCTCTATATCTCAAATATTTAACCAGGCAAGGGCATCAAGAAAATGTATTACAACCTGGCATCGAAGAGAACGCATGCTGATTGTGCCTTTCGGCAATGCATGCAATGGTTGCTAAATCCTACAAACAATCCTTGCATGGAACATAAATGTAAAGTATGTTATGTAAACAATCAACTATTTGTGTCCCGTATTTAATGAATAAAATACTGATCCTGAACTCGTTTCATATTGTCTATTAGGGCCTCTATTATCACACCGTAAACATATTATATGAATGAATAACTGAAGCTAAGTTTAGTTATTTAAGGTCATAAATAGTGTGTATTTTAGGCTAATGAATATAAAATGTGACCCTGAACAAATTCCAACAGAAATGTTTTTAACATTTTCAGAACATTTCATTAAAATTAAACCCGCTGAAATATTGACTGTTGTTTTTTTTATTTAAGAAATAGAACATCGTTTACTGTGAATTATCGTTTAATATACCACGGTTTGAAGTTCAACTGTAAACAATAATTTCACGAGCCCGAAGGACATCTGAAATCTTTCGCATTGCTTTGCTTACTCTCCTAACAGGGGATTGTAACATACGTTACAATGCGCAATGCTTATTCTCCTAACGTTGCAAAAATATCGTTCAATATAACGAGATATTTTAAACTAGGCTATATAGTCCGGGTGTATTAGAATTAAACGTAATTCTCCTTGCAGTATAAGGAAGTTGAACGCTCTTAAAAGTGTCTCTTTTATGTTAAGGTACAAGAGGGAAAACAAAGGAATATACAAAATGTATACATCTTGACAAATTAGGGTGAAATCCACTAAAAATCATAACAATAAATATTACTGATGAGTTTTTAATTCATTCAACAGAATGCGTAACAGTATTTTCATAAATCTAAAGATGTTATGAGCTACAGATATATGTTCAAAGGAACTAATATTCAACTACGCTTTTTCAGGTTGCTAGTATATATCAATAAGCTTGACTTGTAAGTGAGAAATGTCGATTCTTACGGATGGTGGGAGGTATACAGTACTGGTTCGACCGAGGAATAAATGGGTGGTCTGCCTCCACCACTCAAAGGCGACCGCTATACATAGCGTAATATGTGCCGAAAAAATACGTTTAGCACCACCAAACAATCAAACAAACATGTATTTAGGATGCGTTGTCTTAATATGAATTATTATGGGTGTCGTTTTATTTTTTAATACTATTTTGAGAAATCGCTTATTGGGATATGTGATGTCACCAATTTTAATTTGTTATATCACGTATGGAATACGTATTATCACGTATTCATATACGTGAAATCACGTATTTAGAATTGAAATGGTGACTATTCGAATATGTGATATATTCGAATATGTGATATCACATATTCGTTTTTTAACACGATTAAAATTATACTGATCCCTGACATTAATTCCGCTGATCAACAAAAATGGCGGACCACTCGTCTAAGGTAGCTGACAACAGTTTTAGCACCAGTTTCGAATTGGCCCCGGTGAAATTCTGAAATAAGTGGTAAATGTGAATATTGAATGCTTATCTCTTCTTGAAAACATTTTTCTATGCTTTATTTCTGTTTTGACTGGTGAAAATGGAGATTGTGAAACAATTTGACAAGCTTCCCTGCCACCCTGACTGATTCCCATAGAATTCTATAGGATTGAAATGCGAAACTGAGGCTTTGTGGAAAATCTGTGAATTTTGTGTTTCTTTTAAAATGTCAACAAACAGCTTGAAATACTGGAACTTATCAATGGATGGTTGGTATATTGGTATTGATTTGTAGGTTGTACTTCATCTGAATCTGAATCTGTACGATGTAGGGCCTGTTACGGCATAGACACATCGGTAGAGAGGCTATTGCTGTTAGTAGCACTCTACGAGAGCTGATTTGAAGCTCTCCAATGATGGCGTGCATACGAAACTGTCTTCAAGATGGTTCCAATCTTGGAAAGAAAGAGTTTTTGTATTGGTCGTTCTTGCACTGTATTGTTTTGAAACACTTTGAATTATTTAACACCTGATTGTCTATAATGTTATTGGCTTGAAAGTCACTGAATACTTTTGCTTTAATACGGCGTTAAGGTCTTTCAGGAATTAGATAGTCTTGACATTTGAAAGCTGGCACCAGCCCCTCGACCACCTTGGTCATGTTGACAGCAAGAATAAATGCAACACTTTGTGCTATAATTGGCGCCTATCCTGTGTGTGTTTTGACAAATGTCATCATCGACTCGGACCAGCAACAGTTTTCGCGACTGTGTTAGACAGATTGAGTGTAAATATGTTGATAAGAGCTGTGGTTGAATGTTTCTTATCTCTGATTTGTATAGCAGTAGGAGTTGTATATCCATTGGTTATGCTATTTCTTTTTCAGGTGTAGGACTAACTTGTACAGTGGGAGATAGTTGAATCCAGGGCAATCCGCTAATCTGATACGGAGAAAAACCTGCTGTGTGCCCCCTAAAGAGGACATACTGAGAAATATACAGCAGATATTATTACAACCCCGGCCATATTGGTTTGAAATCGGCCCGATACCAATTCGACCAGTACTGTTCGGGTCAACTCCAAATGTATTTTATATTGAATATGTTATTAATTTTCTCATATTAATCCACAATTCTGACTTTCCTGAGGTATTCGTTAATCCAGGGAACGTTTTGACTCAACGTATGTCGTAACAATGCCATACATGAACAGCGACCCAGGTCGAATGCACCCGGACCGATTGCGACACGGGGGCTAAGGGAGCGGTTATTTGATTGAAATATCACGTATTATCACATATTTAATATCACATATTTGTTTCTGAATATACCAACCTGAGCATTTTTTCCAGATTTATTTGCTGTGAATTCGATCAAAATGTCACGTGGTTTTGCCACCCTGCTCTAACTACTTATTTATTAATTTCCGTTCATTTCAGAGCGATTTTCTACTCCAAAGAACGGACTTTCAATCTGTCCATTCCTGTTCGACTTGCATACATACGTTCACATCGCAAATTTGACCTTGGGCCTTGTAACACCGTATATAGCTCATTCCGTATATAGCTCACACAGTGAACTATATACGGAGCAATGTCTCCGAATAAAGCCCACGGTGACCTATAGACGGAGCTCAGGTCAGTGCGACGATAGTCACGTGACCGGTGGTATACTGTGCGATACTAGCATTCATGACAACAACTCAAACTTAGATTACAGTTATAAATTAAGAGTTGTATAAGCTGGCATATATAAATGCAACATGAGAAAAAATATAGTCATAATAAAAAACAATTAAAATGAAAACATGTGATGAAGTGGAAAGTTATTCTTTTTTTTCGAATTATTTTGGTTTAAATTTGCATTGTAGGCCAATATAAAACACATTTCTCTCATCCATAAGATTAGTGTAATTTTTGTGTAGCTCAATGCATTAAAATGATGAAAATACTATAACACTCTCTAAATATTTCATTGATATTCATATAAAACAAATATTCAAGTTTTAAGTTGTTGTTTTTTAATTTGCAACTTTATTTCCTTGCCTCCAAGCCTTTGTGATTTTTTTCTATCCAGTGCACTTTGACGATTATGCAAATGTTGAAACTATTTCTGTTGCCATTTGTTTGACGTGGAACTCTATTAGCTTTACATTCTCGAGCCTATTTATTTTATGCTTAGCAGTAAAATAGTGGATTTTAGCAATGAAATAAAAGTGGTATTTCATACGTGTGAAATATAGAGTTTTATTTTTTCACTGCCGGAACTACTTTTTTTTCCAACAACTATTTTTTTTCCCGAAAGTTGCTATAAAAGTTATATCATAGGATTGGAAATAACTTAACAAAGAAAATGAGTCGTAGATTATTGAAATCGGTTAAGTGGTTTAGAAGTTGCGGGGAATTAAAAACAGCAGTTTCATCCTACTATTAAAGTCAATGACGTCGTCAACTTTTTATTTATTTTTTCTGCATACTGAAGTACACTTTGATTACACAGAATAAAATAAAAAGAAAATCTGTTGTTTGGTAGTGAATAATAGATTTTATTTCATCTCGAAGTGATCATGCTTCGCATTCGTGAAAATATAATTTCTTCACTCTTCCCGATATATCAAAACAACAAATATCCTCTATTGATTACAATAAATACTGAAGCAATAAACACAAACAAGAGATAAAAGTAGCAGATTCGGACCAACTTGGTCTTGATTAGTATAACATTATATACGATGTCATGCATTTAAAGCATTTTTTCTGCCATGTTCTGCCATGCTTCCGTAATGGAAGGTGGTCAAAGGGTAAAACATAAAAATAGTTATCGAGGAAAAGTTACTTCCTGACTAATAACACATTGATCTACCACTACGCTACATGTTGATATGTGAGGTATTTTATTATAACCTTACCACCATCATAATAAAAACAAATTTGATTAGCTCTGCTGGTCAGACAAGTATGTCGCATTTTCCATTTGTCCGTTAACAATCTTCAACAATCTCCACTGAAACCGCTTCTTGTTTTTCAACAATGTTCCTTGACTGACGACTTTTTAACTATTCGTGGACAAAGGCCATTTAAATGTGATTTAATAGCGATTGTGTCGCTTCTTTTCTCGATTGACATCTATCGATAGAAAATGGAGAAATAGTAATTAAATCTAGGTAAAGAGGAATGATTTCAATTCTGGCATATTTTGGACAAGTTGAGGACTTACCCCAAGTCCAATCTTGGAAGTTTGACAGTAGAATACCACGCAAGCCGGTGTTAGGGGCGTGAGAGGTTATGCACCTTATATTACCTTTAAAGGGACACACGGCAATCTTGATTTTTTTTAAAAACTCACGGCGTCCCGTTAGTTTTTCTCTTAACTTGCATTTGTTCAATCATTAATATTAATTATAAGAATAGTATTTAGCAATTTATTTTTGCGTATTATCAATTTTTGATATTATTGCACCAATAATATATTAAAACTTATAGTATAGTGAATACTTGATATTTGTAACCGGGGCAAAAGTGAAAGTGATACAGGATATATAAATCAAGATACCCGTTTCAAACTCTTCAAGATTGCCGTGTGTCCCTTTAATAAACAGACTCAATAAAACCGAAACTGCTACTTATCTCGCTTGCCTCCGAGGGATCCCCTTTTCAGTATCTATTGACATTCACACTGGCGTTTGGTTAGTGTTGTGTGGCGGCCGTAAAAAGCCGACCCGACTACAAATCAGTAGTGTTATTACTTACTGGTCCTTTGGGATCATCAAGCCCAATATGTGTGGTTTTAAAGTAGAATACCGCTTACGTCTGTGCTAGTGGGCGTGAGAGGTGTTGCACCTAATATTACCTATCATGAACAGACCCAATAAAACCAAGTCTGCTACTTGTCTATCTTGTTTATGTTTGTTGCTTCTAAGGGTTCCTCGTTTTAGTACTTATTTGTAAAACTTAAAAGTTACTCCATCAGGGCTACCGTAACCATAAACTTCGAAAAACCTTTGTAAAATTGTATTATCGTAACCCTGATCTGCTTTTAAAATTTAAAATTAATTTAAGAACTCTTCTGCGACAAGGACTATCACCACCTGACTTTTATTAGTGACGTGATTTACAAACTTCGTAAGATCCTAGCTTGGCCATGATCATTTCCATACAGCATGTATTAATTATTAAATTCGACTACAAGCTCATGAAAAACAAACTAACTGAGAAACTTAAACCTCATAAGAAGTTGCTAATTAACAATATAACAACTGAAAGTATATCTCTTGTCATTTGTTTTGGTGTTTTACGTCATTTTCAACACATGTACGGTTATATATGACGGTCGATTTTTTTTTGTGGTGGAGGCGGACCACCCACTTTTCCTGGGTAGAACCAGTACTGTACACCTCCCGCCACCCGTAAGAATCGACACTTCCTCACTTACAAGTCGAGGTCCCAGTCATAAATATTGCTTATTATATCTCCATTTCCAATCGAGATATGTAAATTGAGAAAGAAGCGACAAGTTAACAACGCACTGCATGTTTAGTGGTTGACCAGAATATCAGCATATTGTTGTGCTGGCCTAAAACTAATCCTGCTCTGACCTTAACAGCCTTTTCTTTTTGCGAAAACGGCTTAGCTTGTTCGCTCATAGACCGGATGCATCGTTTTAGCTACCCACACGGATGTTACCATATTTTTCAAGACCAGACCTATTTTACTGAACGCAGTATCTGTCCGATAATGTTTGTATTTGAAACAAGCGTCGCAGATGATCAAGACTATTGCTCAATAGGAAAACATCATGACCCCGAGAAAGATCAAAGCAAGCTGGCTCAGCTGAGAGATCTATAATAATGGCCAATAATAATCATAACAATTGATACAATATTTAATCTTAACTATAGGAACAGCTCAAAACTATTTGCTTACTAATGTTTTCGCCATTTGCAGTACTTTGATTACGATTTTGATGGTTCATCTAGCTGTGCAAGGTCAGAGGAATTCCTATAGTAAAAACAAGAGGTCTACTCCCCGCGCGGGAGAGGCTTCCCTCTTGGTTTTAGTCAAGATATCTAAGTTAGTATGCATTGAATTAAAATTTCAAGCATATAAAGCGATAACCTGTATATTTATTTACCTCCTGGAACCAAAATATTTGTTATATTTTTCTATTAAGGTTCTAACGTCAACCCTTTTAAGACGAAGTTAAACGCTTAAATTTCCAACATTGGCTTCAAAAAACATTTTTGTGGAACTACAATCGATAAATGTGCAGTTTTGCCATTGCAACTTGGTATATTAAATATTAATTGATCGACTTGTTAGTCTAAAATATTCGACTCGACGCCGCAGACATCGTTGAAAGTACATGATTGTTTCTTTTGTAATCCCTCGTTTTTACTGTAGGAATCCCTCTGACCTTACCCACCCAGATGAAATATCAAAATCGTAAAAAAAGACTGCTAGTAAGGTCAGAGAAGGCTCGGATTAGTCTAAAATTTGAATTTTATCATTGCCTTTGAATGAAATCGGGTTTAAAATACTAAAAGTAACATTTTGCGTAACTTAGGATAGCGCGTAGTACTTTATAACACGAATTTCCTTGCAAATAACACGCATTTTCAGGCTTTTTCATTTTGTTTAGTCCTTATAGAATAGAACATTTCTTTTCTCAGTTTGTCATTTTAAGTCGGACCCTAGACGCTCACGTACATGATATACCCCTTTTACCGTCTACTAAAACCCCAGCGGCCTTTTTTGCCACTGATCGGCCTTTTTTGCCACTGACCGTTCCAATGCGGTAGCCCTATTGTCAACCCTTTTATGTTTGTGATGTCATACCTTGCATTTTAATTCATCTTTGTAATTATTGTTTGCATGCATTTCAAGCTTAAGCTAAAACCCAAAATATTTCTTTTAGCTAAAACTTTTTTAAATTAATGTTTTTCACAGAGAAACTTTTAAGACAGCTGTATTTTTGTTGATCTATATTTGTATAAAGTATTAGGTAATTCCAAGCCCATTAAATATAATTTGAAAAAAAAAAAAGATTTGATGTTGAACATGATATATCACTTAAGTCAGAGAATTATTAGTGTTATAATTTTGTGATTTTTTTCTCATAAGATACCTTGATTCGCTTGGTCGCTTACATCCGGGTTATTCCATACAATTTGCCCTTGCATAATTTCAACCAATCTTTAAAGCATGTGTTGATTTAGTAAAGATTATAGATCACTCGTAATTTTTTAAAGCAATACGTTCCGTCGTCAAGTATTTCCTTAGAATTATAATACATGAGCTATTTCCTTGGAATTATAATACATGAGCTATTTCCTTGGAATTATAATACATGAGCTATAGCCTATACTATTAAATATTGAGTATTAAGGGTTATATGAATAATAGTGTCATTCGAATATTACAATTGTCTCATTGAAAATGTAACTTCCGTCTAAGTGTATCAGTAAACAAATGTGATCGTTTACAAAGCGCTTTGAACTGCAAAGGCGGAAGGGGTGAGAACTTCATGATTGTGTTCATGTCTTGTTTATTTATTTGGAACATGGAGTTGTGTGATAGAATTCCACATACCATAGTGTATGCATGATTAAATTGCTCAAATTGTCATGGCCTCTTAGGGGATACTGTCCGTAAATAGAACACTAGTAGGAATTGAGCATAAGCACTTAACTGTCTGAGTTTTATTCAGTAAAATGAGCATAGACCAAAATAAATATGTAATAATAACATCGTTACTAATTGAAAAACAAAACCTATTTTATTGTTTGTAAACAATGCCTGGAGCGCAATCTTTATATTTCGGTTGCTCATTAGAGCATTAGGTTTTGATCATAGTAGGTATTGCGCTACATCACTTAACCGTCTAGCTCAATTGGTTAAGCGTTCGTCCAATCTCTACCCAGAGTACACTCGTTCCTCATTTGACTCTGTCAACGTCAAAGGCAGTAGGGCGAACGGTTAGATCACGTGATTATTCAAAAAAGTTACGACGATGTTTATAATAAATCCTTTTGCGTGATCTGCAAAGATAAAATATAGACGTATATTAAATAATTTCACCCTTTATTTCTATGAGTTATTTTTTTTTAGTTATTTTCTGCTATTGAGCTCGGTTTGAAATGTTTACATATGCGTTTCGATTGAGGAGACCTAAGTACGTATTATTTGTGTAGTAAAATAGTCCCGATTAAAACTTAATTGTTTTCATGCATTATTTCAAATCTTGCAACATCTAATTTGCAGATATTCTGAAAATTATATTTACACAAGGAATAAATAAGTTTCAGGTAAACATATTCCAATTTAACAGGTTTTACCAAAATCTTGTAATTTAGTAGTTAGCAGAGATAGATGTGAGTGCAAGGAACGATAACTCTGTGTGGAGATTGGCGTTCGTCTGTTATTACCCGCGCGTATGATTTTAGTGTCGGCTTGAAATTCAAACCCACGAAGCGGTACTTTTTTTGTGCTGCTTTTGAATTTTGTCAAAGCTTCTTGTTTCTATATTTAGTTACAACTCCATTATGGTAGTTGTAGAAGGTTTATCAACGTAACTAGTGTGTGTCTTATAAAACATATTTGTGAAATAACTGTTGCTGTTCTTTGTCAACGAGCTCTTGTTGTTCTTTGTGAACGAGCTGTTGCTGTTCTTTGTGAACGAGCTGTTGCTGTTCTTTGTGAACGAGCTGTTGTTGTTCTTTGTTTGTGAACGAGCTGTTGTTGTTCGTTGTTTGTAAACGAGCTGTTGCTGTTCTTTGTGAACGAGCTGTTGTTGTTCTTTGTTTGTGAACAAGCTGTTGCTGTTTTTTGCGAACGAGCTGTTGTTGTTCGTTGTTTGAGAACGAGCTGTTGCTGTTCTTTGTGAACGAGCTGTTGCTGTTCTTTGTGAACGATATGTTGTTGTTCTTTCTTTATGAACGAACTGTTGTTGTTCTTTGTTTGTGAACGAGCTGTTGTTGTTCTTTGTGAACTGTTGTTGTTCTTTGTTTGTGAACGAGCTGTTGTTGTTTTTTGTGAACGAGTTGTTGTTGTTATTTGTTTGTGAACGAGCTGTTGTTGTTCTTTGTTTGTGAACGAGCTGTTGCTGTTCTTTGTTTGTGAACGAGCTGTTGCTGTTCTTTGTTTGTGAACGAGGTGTTGTTGTTCTTTGCGAACGAGCTGTTGCTGTTCGTTGTTTGTGAACGAGCTTTTGTTGTTCTTTGTGAACGAGCTGTGGCTGTTCTTTGTGAACGATATGTTGTTGTTCTTTGTTTGTGAACGAGGTGTTGTTGTTCTTTTCGAACGAGGTGTTGTTGTTCGTTGTTTTTGAACGAGCTGTTGCTGTTCTTTGTGAACGAGCTGTTGTTGTTCTTTGTTTGTGAACGAGCTGTTGTTGTTCTTTGTGAACGAGCTGTTGTTTTTCTTTGTTTGTGAACGAGCTGTTGTTGTTCTTTGTTTGTGAACGAGCTGTTGGTGTTCTTTGTTTGTGAACGAGCTTTTGCTGTTCTTTGTAAACGAGCTGTTGTTGTTCATCTTTGTGAACGAGCTGTTGTTGTTCTTTGTTTGTGAAGAATCTGTTGTTGTTCGTTGTTTGTGAACGAGCTGTTGTTGTTCTTTGTGAACTGTTGTTGTTCTTTGTGAACGAGCTGTTGTTGTTCATCTTTGTGAACGAGCTGTTGCTGTTCTTTGTGAACGAGCTGTTGTTGTTCTTTGTTTGTGAACGAGCTGTTGCTGTTCTTTGTGAACGAGCTGTTGTGTTCTTTGTGAACGAGCTGTTGTGTTCTTTGTTTGTGAACGAGCTGTTGCCGTTCTTTGTTTGTGAACGAGCTGTTGCTGTCTTTGTGAACGAGCTGTTGTGTTCTTTGTTTGTGAACGAGCTGTTGCTGTCCTTTGTTTGTGAACGAGCTGTTGCTGTTCTTTGTGAACGAGCTGTTGTGTTCTTTGTTTGTGAACGATCTGTTGCTGTTCGTTGTTTGTGAACGAGCTGTTGTCGTTCTTTGTTTGTGAACGAGCTTTTGCTGTTCTTTGTGAACGAGCTGTTGTTGTTCATCTTTGTGAACGAGCTGTTGTTGTTCTTTATTTGTGAACGAGCTTTTGTTGTTGTTCTTTGTTTGTGAACCAGCGTTTGCTGTTCTTTGTGAGCAAGCTGTTGTTGTTCATCTTTGTGAACGAGCTGTTGCTGTTCGTTGTTTGTGAACGAGCTGTTGTTGTTCATCTTTGTGAACGAGCTGTTGTTGTTCTTAGTTTGTGAACGAGCTGTTGTTGATTTTTGTTTGTGAACGAGCTGTTGCTGTTCTTTGTTTGTGAACGAGCTGATGCTGTTCTTTGTGAACGAGCTGTTGTGTTCTTTGTTTGTCAACGAGCTGTTGTGTTCTTTGTTTGTGAACGAGCTGTTGCTGTTCTTTGTTTGTGAACGAGCTGTTGCTGTTCTTTGTGAATGAGCTGTTGTTGTTTTGTTTGTGAACAAGCTGTTGTTCTTCTTTGTGAATGAGCTGTTGTTGTTCTTTGTGGACGAGCTGTTGTTGTTGTTTGTGAACGAGCTGTTGTTGTTCTTTGTGAACGATCTGTTGCTGTTCTTTGTGAACGAGCTGTTGCTGTTCTTTGTGAACGAGCTGTTGTTGTTCTTTGTGGACGAGCTGTTGTTGTTCGTTGTCAACGAGCTGTTGTTGTTGTGTGTGAACCAACTGTTGTTGTTCTTTGCGGACGCGCTGTTGTTGTTGTTGTTGTTTGTAAACGAGCTGTTGCTGTTTTTTGTGAACAAACTGTTGTTGTTCTTTGTTTGTGAACGAGCTGTTGTTGTTCTTTGTGAGCAAACTGTTGTTGTTCTTTGTTTGTGAACAAACTGTTGTTGTTAGCTGTTGTTGTTTGTTGTGAACGAGCTGTTGTTGTTCTTTGTGAACCAACTGTTGTTGTTCTTTACGGACTCGCTTTTGTTGTTGTTGTTTGTAAACGAGTTGTTGCTGGTTTTTGTCAACCAACTGTTGTTGTTCTTTGTTTGTGAACGAGCTGTTGTTGTTTTTTGTGAACAAACTATTGTTTTCTTTGTTTATGAAAAAACTGTTGTTGTTCTTTGCGGACGCGCTGTTGTTGTTGTTGTTGTTTGTAAGCGAGCTGTTGTTGTTCTTTGTTTGTGAACGAGCTGTTGCTGTTCTTTGTGAACAAACTGTTGTTGTTCTTTGCGAACGCGCTGTTGTTGTTGTTTGTAAACGAGTTGTTGTTTGTAAACGAGTTGTTTTTGTTCTTTGTGAACAAACTGTTGTTGTTCTTTGCGGACGCGCTGTTGTTGTTGTTCTTTGTAAACGAGATGTTGTTGTTTTTTGTGAACAAACTGTTGTTGTTCGTTGTTTGTGAACGAGCTGTTGTTGTTCTTTGTTTGTGAACAAACTGTTGTTGTTCTTTGCGGCCGCGCTGTTGTTGTTATTGTTGTTGTTTTAAGCGAGCAATTGTTGTTCTTTGTTTGTGAACGAGCCGTTGCTGTTCTTTGTAAACAAACTGTTGTTGTTCTTTGCGGACGCGCTGTTGCTGTTGTTGTTGTTTGTAAACGAGTTGTTGTTGTTCTTTGTGAACAAACTGTTGTTGTTCTTTGCGGACGCGATGTTGTTGTTGTTGTTGTTGTTTGCAAACGAGCTGCTGTTGTCCTTTATATACGAGTTGGTGTTGTTGTTCTTTGTGGGCGAGCTGTTGTTGTTCTTTGTGAACGAGCTGTTGCTGTTCTTTGTGAACAAACTGTTGCTGTTCTTTGCGGACGCGCTGTTGTTATTGTTTGTAAACGAGCTGTTGCTGTTTTTTGTGATCGAACTGTTGTTGCTCTTTACGGACGCGCTGTTGTTGTTGTTGTTGTTTGAAAACGAGTTGTTGTTGTTGTTTGTAAACGAGTTGTTGTTGTTCTTTGTGAACGAGCTGTTGTTGTTTTTTGTGAACAAACTGTTGTTGTTCTTTGTCAGCGAGCTGTTGTTGTTCTTTGTGAACGAGCTGTTGTTGTTTGTGAACGAGCTGTTGTTGTTTTTTATGGACGAGATGTTGGTGTTTTTTTCTGTAAAAGAGCTGTAGTTGTTCTTTGCGGGCGATCTGTTGTTTGTGTTGCTTGTTAACAAGCTGCTGTTGTTGTTGGTGCACGACCTGTTGTTGTTCTTGTGGACGAGCTGTTGTTGTTTGTGCACGAGCTGTTGATGTTGTTGTTTGTAAATGAGCTATTGTTGTTCTTTGCGGAGGAGCTGTTGATGTTGTTTGTGAACGATCTGTTGTTGTTCTTTGAGGACGAGTTGTTGTTGTTGTTTGTGGACGTGCTGTTGTTTTTTGTGGACGAGCTGTTGTTGTTCTTTGTGAACGAGTTGTTGTTGTTCATTGTGTACGATCTGTTGTTGTGCTGATGGCGATGGACATTGTAAAATGCCTTAATAAAAATTGAATTGAATTGAATTGTTCTTTGCGGACAGGCTGTTGTTGTTTTTTATGGACGAGGTGTTGATGCTGTTTGTGGACGAGGTGTTGTTCTTGTTTGTAGACGAGGTGTTGTTGTTGTTTATGGACGATCTGTAGTTGTTGTTTGTAGACGAACTATTGTTGTTGTTTATGTACGAGCTGTTGTTGTTTTTCGTGAACGAGTTATTGTTGTTCTTTATGTACGAGCTGTTGTTGTTCTTTGTGGACGAGCTGTTGTTCTTGTTTGTGGACGAGCTGTTGTTGTTCTTTGTGGTTGAGATGTTGTTTTTCTTTGTGTACGAGCTGTTTTTTTTTTTGTGAACGAGCTGTTGTTGTTCTTTATATAAGAGTTGTTGTTGTTCTTTGTTGGTGAGCTGTTGTTGTTCTTTGTGGACGAGCTGTTGTTGTTGTTTGTGAACGAGCTGTTGTTGTTCTTTATATACGAGTTGTTAATGTTCGTTGTGGACGAGCTATTGTTGTTCTTTGTGGATGAGCTGTGGTTGTTCCTTGCGGGCGAGCTGTTGTTGTTCTTTGTGGACGAGCTGTTGTTGTTCTTTATATACGAGTTGTTGTTGTTTTTTGTGGACGAGCTGTTGTTGTTCTTTGTGGGTGAGCTGTTGTTGTTCTTTGTGGAGGAGCTGTTTTTGTTCTTTATGAACGAGCTGTTGTTGTTCTTTATATATACGAGTTGTTATTGTTGTTCTTTGTGGGCGAGCTGTTGTTGTTCTTTGTGGACGAGCTGTTGTTGTTCCTTGTGTACAAGCTGTTGTTGTTCTTTGTGGGCGAGCTGTTGTTGTTCTTTGTGGACGAGCTGTTGTTGTTCTTTCTATACGGGCTGTTGTTGTTTTTTGTGGACGAGCTGTTGTTGTTCTTTGTGAACGAGATGTTGTTGTTCTTTTTGGGTGAGCTGTTGTTGTTCTTTGTGGACGAGGTGTTGTTGTTTTTTGTGGGCGAGCTGTTGTTGTTCTCTATATACGAGCTGTTGTTGTTCTTTATGGACGAGCTGGTGTTGTTCTTTGTGGACGAGCTGGTGTTGTTTTTTGTGGACGAGCTGTTAAATTGTTTGTGCTGGGGATCTTTTCGAAATCATTTTCAATTCTATTTATTGTAAATGTCGGTTTGCAGGTTTTGTATAAAGGTAAATGATATAGATATTGGAAACCCGTACAAGAGGTACATCTGTTTTGTTATTGTTTAACAAATAAAATGCTATGACATGACCAATTTAAAACGTGAAATTGTTCAAAAATATAGATGGACTATTAACCGTTTCCTATAATAAAGCGCCATATTTAATAATTTTAAGCTGCAACAAGCATTTATAAATAGCTGTCATGCTCATCGCCTGAACATGACTCTCGCTTTGCAACGCAACTGTGATTTTTTTTACCGCCAAGTTTAAAATAGCTAACCATTGTTGTTAGGAAATACGAAACACCTTCTTCGAGTCTTTTATTGCATATGTCCAGTGTAATTCCTTTTGGTAATGTATGGCTCTTTGAGTTTATTTTTTTCACGCAGATCTACGTCCTTTAAGAAGCAAATCAGAGACATACACAAACACATAGCTACACGTTTTACAGACGGTTGTGGTAAGACACTCGTTCGAATAAAGGATGGTGTCTTTACGGAATGTCTCTGGTTTCATCCCACCATAATTCAAATAATCATTGGACAATTATATTTCATAACTAAACTTTTCACAATCGATATGCAAATGTTTGTTTAATAAATGCCGGGGCGTGTGTCCGCATTTTAAGAAAATGCATCAGACAAAGTCATAACGGAAATACTTGTAATATAGCAGATGTTTAATCTGTATTTAGCTGACACGTAAGAATACTAAAATAGAAAACTAAACTTCCCAATTTAGATGTATAGTCACAATTTGATAGTACATTTATTATATAGATACTGCTATTCCCATTTTGGACTGAACGGAATTAATTAACCACCTATCTGATAGAAGGTATATGTTTAATACATTCGTCATTTTTTTTTTGAAATTGAGAACTGAATAGTAAAATCTTCTTGTTTAATAGTCATGCTGTACTTTGTGCTGCGTGGAGCCTCATATGTCACATATTCAAAAAGCTCTGTCAGTTATTTTCCGACACGTTATTTCATTTAGATAAACTAATTATAGGTTATTAGATTTGTATTGGGATATATGCACGAGTTCTTTCGCGTATTAATATTGCTCGACTTTAGGCGCGCAATATGTATGATCGAAAGAACGAGTGCATACGCATATCTAAAATTAGAACAATCAAATAGGCTGTAACATTTAATTTTCACCAAAAAAACATATATTTGAAACAAACATTGTCGTTACATCGTGGGAATTTTAACAAATGAAATCAACATTGTTTACATCATTCGACATAGCCTACTTTATTCGACATAGCCTACTACAGATAATTGCACCAATCACGAGCGAGTATACATTACACGCCCAATATGACTTTACTGCACGTATGAGCGAGTATTGACGTTTCCTGTTACATTGAAAGTAAGCAGAGCTTGTAAATGCGTATGCAATACTCACGGTGCATGATCAGTTATAAGAAATATGAACGTCCAGAGCCTTTAAGTTTCAATATTAAGAAGTAACGACGAATTTGCAGATATGCCACTCGTGTTTATAACATTAGTTTACTCATCAATTGAAACTCGCTCAATAAGTAATATTAATTTACATATTTATTAGGTTTGCCAGTAAAGCATTAGTAACTCGTGGAAATGCGTTTTCAGGCGATATTACGGCGATATTGCGCGAGACTTCTTAAATAATTTATTGAGAACGTATGCATGCTATCTTAATGCATGTTCAGTTTGATAACTTTTAGTATGAATTTGAATTTGCCGTATATACCCAGGAAAAAGTGGTTGGTCCGCCTCTACTACAAACATGGTCACATTTTCAAATTTCCAATAGGCTATAAAGCCCGTGAGGATACAAATACAACGGTCATATATGGCCCAACATGTGCTAAACATGACGTAAATCATCATTCAAAAAATTGTTACACTCGCTTACCGCAAGTTTACTATGAATCCTTATTTGTAAATATCGTAAAATTCGTTAGATAAGCGTGACATGTTTTACTACGATTATCCCCATATGTATACTGAACAAAATAAATTTAGCACGACTTTTTAGGGACATAGATCAAAAATATGAATATTGATATAATTCTTTGAAGTTTTTAGAAATGTTAGGCCAAAGACGTGATTTTCAAAAATAAGACGACTTTTAAGAGCCCTTATAAGGGCTTAGAAGTCGTCTCTTTTAAGCCCTCAGTATAGTATACCAAAAACGAGACAGTAAGATATATATAGTAGACATGTGTTTTGCACTGTTATGTCTTATCAATGGTACATGCACGTTTACCTGTGACATCCGTATCCGCATTTATTTTTACATTTCTGGTAGGCTATCCCGGATTAAGGACAACATTTTGCGGATTGTTAAGAGGCCAAATCACTACGCCTGCGTATTGGTATGAATGTGTTTCCTAAGGAATGTCTCAGAAAATGGTTCATCCGGTTTTGTCAATATATCACTCCATTCAAATATCCGTACACGCTCACGCAAACGCTCACACAATCGTAAGGGAAACATAGCTATTTATTGCCATTTATATACACGCCCGTTATGCAATAATAGCAACCGCACCAATGATTAAAGATTTGTAATTCAGACATATGAGGCTGTGGTCTCTGAAGTACGCTATTATTTATATTTAAAGGGACATACGGCAATCTTGATATGTTAAAACTCAGGGTGTCTCGTTAGTTTTTCGGCGCCAGCCGTTTAAGCTGGCTTTTGGCCTCGCTGGAGGTGTGTCTGTGTAAGCATATCAAAACTCGAGTTGAAAGCGATACCGAAATTATGAAAGCCTACAGTGTTTATTAAACTGAATTCTGATTGGCTAGGTGATTTGCTACGCTGTACTTCAATCGTGACCGGAAAAGATGAAGAATGGAATAGAAACTGACTGGTAATGAAACCCTATTAAAAATTACATATCGCCGTGATTTCCTAGTCACGTGATTTTTCAAGGTGCCCGGATGTGTTTTTCTCCAAAACCATAAGGGCTAGAGCTTAGATA
Source organism: Cyrtodaria siliqua (assembly GCA_037043455.1). Classification (NCBI taxonomy): domain Eukaryota; kingdom Metazoa; phylum Mollusca; class Bivalvia; order Adapedonta; family Hiatellidae; genus Cyrtodaria; species Cyrtodaria siliqua. The sequence goes on along the minus strand of JAWPHD010005414.1, from coordinate 108,483 downwards.
TTATGTATATATCATCATCTAGTGGTCCTCTACCAAGTTTGTACAAATGGTGACCAAAATATTCTTCTCATTTAATTTATTAATACATTTAAAAATCTTCTTCTCTGAAACCACAAGAGCTACAGCTTTGATATTTTGCATGTAGCACCATATAGTGGTCCTTTACCAAGTTGTACAAATGGTTACCCTGGGGTCAGAATAAGCCCCTCACCGGGGGTTAAAAGTTTTACATAGAAATATTAGGAAATAGATTTAAAAACCTTATTTTTTTGAAACCACAAGGTTAGAGCTTTGATATTTTGCATGTAGCATCATCTAATAGAGTACACTTTGCCAGTAGATCGATTCAGGCCCTCGTGGGCCTCTTGTTTGCAGGGTTATGACCCTTTGGATATTTTAACAATGGCCTTCCGTAATGGAAGTAACTAACTTGTTTTGTTCAAATTCAACACATTGGCACTGCCGTGTCAACTTTTATCGGAATACCGATAGAAAACGTTATATTGCTCTACTCTTTCGCTATTAAAATGATTTCACTTTATGACCATCAATCTCTTATACATTGCGCTTCCCCAACGAGCCGACTATCTTTTTTTAAAGATATTTCTTTTTCTACATAACTTGCATTTGTTCAATCATTAATATTAATAGAAATAGAAGTATAAATCACAGTATTGACTGTTGATAATAGTGCATCAATAATATATATAAACTTGACGAAGAATAAGACGATGAAAACTTAAATGTTTTATTTAATTATATTCAAGCAGGTTTAAAGTCAAAATGATACTAGATAACTTAATGGAGACACTAATTTCAATGATTGAAAGACACTTCAAGATTACCATGTGTCCCTTTAACGTGTGTTGACATATACAATTGCAGTATATTTTATAAAGTACTTTACTTTTGACAAAAACAACATTTTCATCAGATAAAATTTGGCGTGTTAATGCAGAAGAAACACAATTACTTGTAATAATAATAATAATAATAATAATAATAATAATAATAAAAAAATAAATAAAAATAAAATAATAATAATAAAAATAAATAATAATAATAATAATAATAATAATAATAATAATAATAATAATAATAATAATAATAATAATAAATAATAATAATAAATAATAATAATAATAATAATAGTGTAATTATAATAATAATAATAATAATAATAATTATATATATCATATATGCGACCAATTTTAGAATATGCTTCCACAGTGTGGGACGGTTGTACTGTCGGTGAGAGAAACTCTTTAGAACAACTGCAATATGAAGCTGCGCGTATTGTTACCGGTTTGACTCGATCCGTATCTATTAACAAATTAATCGTCGAAATTGGATGGCTTTCGCTAGCAGACAGACGAACATTTCAGAAACTCATAACTGTATTTAAAGCTAAAAATAAAATGTTGCCTGAGAGTGTAAATAACTTGTTTCCTCCGTTTGTTAGAGATATTAATAATTACAACTTGAGGAACTCCGATGACTACGTAACACCGATAAGGAGAACAGAATTATTTTCCAAATCATTTATCCCTTCGTCATTAAGTCTTTGGAATAATCTACCTACACATGTTCGTGAATTAGTATCTTTAAAGGCATTTAAATGTTGTCTCCTCAACACAATGTTTAAGCGTCCCACTGTCCCGTCGTTTTATTTATGCGGCTTACGATCACTTTCTGTAATTCATGCTCGCATTCGAAACTTATGCAGCAACCTTAATGGTGATTTGTATTTGAACCATTTACGATTATCACCAACATGCGACTGTGGACAAGACAAAGAAGATGCTGAACATTTTCTTTTTAAATGTTGTCGATTTACTGAACAGAGGCGTGACCTGTTTATATCAACCAGACTCTTCCATCCGTTGAACGTTGACAAATTGTGTATTGGCAATACAAATTTTAGTGATAAAGAAAATGAAATTGTTTTTTTAGCTGTGCAAACATATATAAGAGACACCAGGCGTTTTAACTAGTGTATTAAAACAACTCAGCAGTGTGTTCGGACTGACCCTATGTACTCTTATTAAACATATTCTGTCGTCTTCTCCTCCTTCTTTTCTTTTTTCTTTTCTTTCACCCAACTATTGTGACAACTGTTTACGTCTACATTTGTAAACTTTAATTCATTTAGTTTCTGTATTCATTGTTACTTAATATGTTTACTATAGCCATAACATTAAAATTGCTCTTTGTAATTTAAATTGTATTGGGAAGGGCCGTAACTAATGTTGTAAGAACTTGTGGCCCGACCCATTTGCATACTTTGTTAAAAAAAAATGCAATAAAATATGTTTAAACCAATAATTACAATAACAACAACAGCAACAACAACAACAACAACAACAACAACAACAACAACAACAACAACAACAACAACTGAACATGGGCATTAACAATAATGAGCGAAACTTTATTCAATGCATATAGACATTTCATATGAAATTGAAGCACATTACGAAGGTTTACATTTATATTTGGATTGGCACCAATCACTATTCCAGATCGCCTTTTGTCCCTTTAATTCTAAAATCAATTTTAGACACATTTAGATTAAATGCTGTCTAAGGATAAATAAATGATCATAAATAGACGTGTTTCCGCTATTCAGGCCGAGCACATTGTTTGGCGTCGACCCTAGTCTTTAAACATGATTTGAAAATAAATAGATCAATATTATCTCCGCCAATTATTCATCTTTTCGGAGTACTCACATGCATACTTATAGGAACCAATCAGTTGCGCCAAAGTTGGTTAGTTGCTTCATAGAGGATCTTACATGAGTACTCATTCATTATTGAACTTATTAAACGAGTTTGCAAAATGATATAATGCGAGGCTCTTGCCGAGCATTATATCATTTTTGCTAACGAGTTTAATAAATAGGCTCGAAATATGTCCTTAAAGTGGCTGGGGTGAATATAATTTCCAGGCAGTGAATGTGAGCCCATGTTCTCTGTCAAGCATCCAAATAACTTATACATGCAAAGGAAGTTAAATGTCTATCTTTACTGCACGAACGAACTATTAAATAAACTCACCAAAAAAATATGTACCCCCCCCCCCCCCCCCTTTTTTGCTGTTATTTCTATAGGCCAGATTTTCAGGGCGAAGGACAGCTTGAACAACGCTTTAATTAAACAATGTTTGATGTTTATAAACACACATCAAGGAGTACTAAATATTGCTTTAAACAGTTTCAAATTTTGCCAAGCATTACTCTTTTATGGATGCTATGGAAACCTTAAATGTGATGATTTTTGATAATCAAAAGCTGCTACCTACACAATCGGTGTTGTGTTTTTCTGTGATATTTTTCGAAAGCAACGTTTAGAGACTATTGTCTTGGACAAATTGAGGAAATGTTTGTAAATGTTGTGTGTTTGTTTTACCAAAAATGCATGGTTTAAGAAAAAGGGGGATAACTCCCTTGTAAACTGAACTTTCAAAAGATTTTGTTTTAACTATTGGTGGTGGTCGATCTAATTATTCTATAAACTAGCACATCATTTATTATTTACTATTTTGCTGTCTATATAATAAGGAAAAGAACAAGGGGGTACTTTTTATTTTTTGCTCAGTATATAATAGCTACATTTTTAAACATTTATTGAACGGTATAACTACTGCTTGACACACATTGCACGGTATAACTATTGCTTGACACACATTGCACGGTATAACTATTGCTTGACACACGTTGCACGGTATAACTATTGCTTGACACACGTTGCACGGTATAACTATTGCTTGACACACGTTGCACGGTATAACTATTGCTTGACACACACTGCACGGTATAACTATTGCTTGACACGCACTGCACGGTATAACTATTGCTTGACACGCATTGCACGGTATAACTATTGCTTGACACACATTGCACGGTATAACTATTGCTTGACACACATTGAACGGTATAACTATTGCTTGACACACATTGCACGGTATAACTATTGCTTGACACACGTTGCACGCTATAACTATTGCTTGACACACATTGCACGGTATAACTATTGCTTGACACACAGTGCACGGTATATAACTATTGTTTGACACACATTGCACGGTATAACTATTGCTTGATACACATTGCACGGTATAACTATTGCTTGACACACGTTACACGGTATAACTATTGCTTGACACGCACTGCACGGTATAACTATTGCTTGACACACATTGCACGGTATAACTATTGCTTGACACACATTGCACGGTATAACTATTGCTTGAAGCAGATTGCACGGTATAACTATTGCTTGACACGCACTGCACGGTATAACTATTGCTTGACACACATTGCACGGTATAACTATTGCTTGACACACGTTGCACGGTATAACTATTGCTTGACACACGTTGCACGGTATAACTATTGCTTGACACACGTTGCACGGTATTACTATTGCTTGACACACAATGCACGGTATACCTATTGCTTGATACACATTGCACCGTATAACTTTAGTTTGCTCAAAGCAGATTGCACGGTATAACTTTTGCTTGATACACATTGCACCGTATAACTTTAGTTTGCTCAAAGCAGATTGCACGGTATAACTATTGCTTGACACACATTGCACGGTATAACTATTGCTTGACACACGTTGCACGGTATAACTATTGCTTGACACACATTGCACGGTATAACTATTGCTTGATACACATTGCACGGTATAACTATTGCTTGACACACATTGCACGGTATAACTATTGCTTGATACACATTGCACGGTATAACTATTGCTTGACACACGTTGCACGGTATAACTATTGCTTGACACACGTTGCACGGTATAACTATTGCTTGACACACATTGCACGGTATAACTATTGCTTTACACGCACTGCACGGTATAACTATTGCTTGACACGCATTACACGGTATAATTTTGTTGGCCACACATTGCACCGTATAACTTTAGTTTGCTCAAAGCAGATTGCACGGTATAACTATTGATTGAAGCAGATTGCACGGTATAACTATTGATTGAAACAGATTGCACAGTATAACTATTGATTGAAACAGATTGCACAGTATAACTATTGCTAAAAAGCAGATTGCATGGTATAACTATTGATTGAAGCAGATTGCACGTATAACTATTGATTGAAGCAGATTGCACGTATAACTATTGATTGAGGCAGATTGCACGGTATAACTATTGATTGAGGCAGATTGCACGGTATAACTATTGATTGAAGCAGATTGCATGGTATAACTATTGATTGAGGCAGATTGCACGTATAACTATTGATTGAAGCAGATTACAGTATAACTATTGATTGAGGCAGATTGCACGGTATAACTATTGCTCGAAGCAGATTGCACGGTATAACTATTGATTGAAGCAGATTGCACGGTATAACTATTGATTGAAACAGATTGCACAGTATAACTATTGATTGAAACAGATTGCACAGTATAACTATTGCTAAAAAGCAGATTGCACGTATAACTATTGATTGAAGCAGATTGCACGGTATAACTATTGATTGAGGCAGATTGCACGTATAACTATTGATTGAAACAGATTGCACAGTATAACTATTGCTAAAAAGCAGATTGCACGTATAACTATTGATTGAGGCAGATTGCACGTATAACAATTGATTGAAGCAGATTGCACGTATAACTATTGATTGAAGCAGATTGCACGTATAACTATTGATTGAGGCAGATTGCACGTATAACTATTGATTGAAGCAGATTGCACGTGTAACTATTGATTGAAGCAGATTGCACGGTATAACTATTGATTGAAGCAGATTGCACGTATAACTATTGATTGAGGCAGATTGCACGGTATAACTATTGACTGAAGCAGATTGCACGTATAACTATTGATTGAAGCAGATTGCACGTATAACTATTGATTGAGGCAGATTGCACGGTATAACTATTGATTGAAGCACATTGCATGGTATAACTATTGATTGAGGCAGATTGCACGTATAACTATTGATTGAAGCAGATTACACGTATAACTATTGATTGAGGCAGATTGCACGGTATAACTATTGCTCGAAGCAGATTGCACGTATAACTATTGATTGAAGCAGATTGCACGTATAACTATTGATTGAGGCAGATTGCACTGTATAACTATTGATTGAAGCAGATTGCATGGTATAACTATTGATTGAGGCAGATTGCACGTATAACTATTGATTGAAGCAGATTACACGTATAACTATTGATTGAGGCAGATTGCACGGTATAACTATTGCTCGAAGCAGATTGCACGGTATAACTATTGATTGAAGCAGATTGCACGGTATAACTATTGATTGAAACAGATTGCACGGTATAACTATTGATTGAAACAGATTGCACGGTATAACTATTGCTAAAAAGCAGATTGCACGTATAACTATTGATTGAAGCAGATTGCACGTATAACTATTGATTGAGGCAGATTGCACGTATAACTATTGATTGAAGCAGATTACACGTATAACTATTGATTGAGGCAGATTGCACGGTATAACTATTGCTCGAAGCAGATTGCACGGTATAACTATTGATTGAAGCAGATTGCACGGTATAACTATTGATTGAAACAGATTACACAGTATAACTATTGATTGAAACAGATTGCACAGTATAACTATTGCTAAAAAGCAGATTGCACGTATAACTATTGATTGAAGCAGATTGCACGTATAACTATTGATTGAGGCAGATTGCACGGTATAACTATTGATTGAAGCAGATTGCACGTATAACTATTGATTGAAGCAGATTGCACGGTATAACTATTGATTGAAGCAGATTGCACGTATAACTATTGATTGAAGCAGATTGCACGTATAACTATTGATTGAAGCAGATTGAACGGTATAACTATTGATTGAAGCAGATTGCACGTATAACTATTGATTGAGGCAGATTGCACGGTATAACCATTGATTGAGGCAGATTGAACGGTATAACTATTGATTGAAGCAGATTGCACGGTATAACTATTGATTGAAGCAGATTGCACGTATAACTATTGATTGAGGCAGATTGCACGGTATATCTATTGATTGAGGCAGATTAAACGGTATAACTATTGATTGAAGCAGATTGCACGGTATACCTATTGATTGAAGCAGATTGCACGGTATAACTATTGATTGAAGCAGATTGCACGGTATAACTATTGATTGAGGCAGATTGCATGGTATAACAATTGATTGAAGCAGATTGCACGGTATAACTATTGATTGAGGCAGATTGCACGTATAGCTATTGATTGAAGCAGATTGCACGTATAACTATTGATTGAGGCAGATTGCACGGTATAACTATTGATTGAAGCGGATTGCACGGTATAACTATTGATTGAGGCAGATTGCACGTATAACTATTGATTGAGGCAGATTGCACGGTATAACTATTGATTGAAGCAGATTGCACGGTATAACTATTGATTGAAGCAGATTGCACGTATAACTATTGATTGAGGCAGATTGCACGTATAACTATTGATTGAAGCAGATTGCACGTATAACTATTGGTTGAGGCAGATTGCACGTATAACTATTGATTGAAGCAGATTGCACGGTATAACTATTGATTGAGGCAGATTGCACGTATAACTATTGATTGAAGCAGATTGCACGTATAACTATTGATTGAGGCAGATTGCACGTATAACTATTGCTTTACACGCATTGCATGAAGGTTATTACTATAGTATTGTTTGGCACTGACATTGCATAATTAATAGGTAGCGAATAGGGATATATCTGGGCGAAATCTCAGTGACGTCATAATATATACACTTTTATATTATACCGTGTAAGTAATAAACTGTTTGTCCGAAATCATTGACCGTTCCAATGTATTTATAGAACATACTATCCTATTGAAATTTTCCTCCATATATTGACGGTCACTAATACGTTGGCGAATTTGAAACTTTCCGTATATTAACCAGGTCACTAATCTGTTCCACTAACCTTTTATAATGTACACATTGCTCGCTTTAATAATGAAGAACTTTTTTTAATAAAACCTACTTGCCACAATACAAATAAAATATGCAATCACTGTACAACAATAGTCTACATATCTAACATTTCTCACATTTCTCTATTTATATAACAATAATTACCGAGTGTTAATTTATATAAAAATAATTACCGAGTGTTAATTTATATAACAATAATTACCGAGTGTTATACACACTCATCAGGATGAACTTTTATTCGCCGGAGAAAATATGTATGCTTATGTTTGGTTAGTGCAATGGAAGCAGAAGTAATTAAAAGGACACACGGACATCTTGAAATGTGTATCAATCATTAAAGGGGTTGATGCACTATTTTCAAAGACGATTCATTTAAAATGGCTCTCCAGTATTTGAAAAGAGCTGAAAGAATTATCAAAATACCATGAAAAATAAAAGATATGACCTATTGAAAATTTGTAAAGAACATAAATGGAGGTGGCAATCTTGGAACGATGACGTCATATATGACATATTGGGTAAATACATTTTTAAGCAAAGAAAATTACTGCAAATTGATTAAAAGTAAATATACAGATGTAAAATGTATAAACTGTATGCTTATTTTTCATTTGCAGTGATTTTCTCTGCTTTAAAAGACATTTTGTCAATATGCCATATATGGTAAAAAGGTGCGATGACGTCATCGTTCCAAAATGGCCGCCTCTATTTATGTTTCTTTGCAGATTTTCAATAGGTCGTATCTCCTTTATTTTTCATGGCAGTTTGGTAATTCTTTCAGCTTTTTTTTCCGAGTTTGTTAGAGCCCTTTAAAATAAAGCTTGTTTAAAAATAGTGCATCGACCCCTTTAAATTTGGCATCTTGGTGTAATATTCCGGTATCACCTGTCCGCATATAATTAAACATATATTTTTTTTAGTTTCAGTGTGTCTTCGTTTCCTACTAAATGTTATACTATATATTATTGATGTAATATTGATAACACTTAGTAATATATAAAAAAAAAATTGTTTTAAACTATTCTGATAATTGCAACAATTCAAGTTTATATGTAAAACAACTAACGGGGAGCCGCGAGTTATGAACAAAACAAGTTTGCCGTGTGTCCCTTTAACGGGGAACTTCAACTGTATGTGCAGTAATAGTATGCAATATATACACATGTTAGGTTACATTTGCTTATGCGCAGTTTGTATGTGTTTGTAATTACGATTTCGCCATTATTTATGCTAAGTTATAATACGGCGCGTTATTCCATTGAATTTAACGTGTAATGCCCCCGATATATTGGGATATGACATCTTTGACTTTTTTGAATATCGAAAACAAAAAACTCGAGATGAAATAACGAATATCGAATTTTTTTTTTCGATATTTAGAACTTATTTATTGAATAACGAATCTCGATTTGTTTTTGTGTTTTCGATATTCAAAACTTATTTGTTGAATAACGAATCTCGATTTTTTGTTTTTTCGGATATTCAAAACTTATTTGTTGAAAAACTAATCCCGAGTTTTTTTGTTTTTTTTCGATATTTAATTTGAATATCGAATATCATGCTAACTTCAGCCCGCCACAATATTCACTGTCACATTCACAGGAATGTAATATTTATTTTATTATACCGAAACACATGTTCAAAATTGTGAATCCTGTATTGAATATATAAGACGTTCAGGTCAGCCACGCCCCTTTGATTCATCCGTCGGACGGAACGTAAACCGAGCGGTCCCGTTTATCGGAGTCATTCTCCACCAAACCCGTTAAAGAACAGTGGGAATCTATTCGTTAGTAAGAGTAGGCCAGATTCCCTGATTTCTTTGTATCATTCTGTCTTGTGTGGCGCTAAATAACCTATAACGTATTGATGAGCCGTTAACATGATTCGCATACGGTTTTTTTTTATGTAAGGGGAAATAACTGCTTAACCGGTCATATCTAAGAAGCATTCCGTGATCCCGTCTTAAATGCATTAAGCGATGGGAAAACTTATATTAACGGATATTTCGACAATAAAACACTGTTTAAAAATACCTATTAAATGATTTGAATTTACAATCTTCAAACTTTTTAAGCCGAAATTAATGTTTTATTTCATAACCCAACACCCCAGTCAACCCCGTTTTCGCTTCTTGAAAAAGGGGTGAGATGGGGTATGAAAGTTAATAATCGGACCACGTAATGTTGATGAATGAATAGAATATGACCATACTAGGGTTATATTTGATAACACATTATAAATAATACATTTTTTTCAAACTGTTTGAAGGATTTCCATTAACATTCATATTGCTGTTTTCGCATAAAATTGTTATATATTTAAAGAAACTAACGCGCCAAATACCGACAAAATTACACTACAAAACTGTTAATCAAAACTCCTGGTGTTCATATGATATAATAATGTATATGTAGCAAGAAGTTTTGATTTACCTGCTTTACAGAAATTATAATTTCGTTCTTATTTCAATATAAAGGGAGAACATTTTAAAATCTAAAACTTTGATTCGTAATTTCATTATAATGACAAGGTTAATGCCAATTGTTTTTGCGTTTTTTATCACTCGAAACCAAGAATAGTTATTTAATAAAGTTTAACCCTGTTCTTGATAATATTCTTATTTTTAATGTGAAAAATGTTGTTTTATATAAATGGGAGATAACTGATACTTACTTTGAATCACACATAATAAGTGAAAAACAAGAACACCTTCTGACATGCCAAAGTTACCAAATGCTTCACATTATAAAATAAACATGCAGTTTCTTTAAGCTAGATATGCAAACGACCGTTACAAACTTATTTCTTTCAGTATATAATAAATCGTTCTACTTATTGGACCCAAGACTCGGTCGATATCGTTAAGTAGGTATACAAGGATACGTTTCAAGGTGGTGTATACCCGAATTATTCATCATTATCTTGACTAAGCGCATGATGGAAAAAAAATGGAATATTATAAATATTAAAATAAAATTAATTTGTTTTACATCCTTTTATGTGCCAGAAAAGCAGGAAAATCCTCAACACCTTCTAGTAAATTTTAAAACTGTGATTTTTGGCGAAAATTCAGTGTTAACCGGTAATCCTACCTCACAGCTTTTTTGGGGGAAATGTAGGGGAAAACATTGTATAAACTTTATTAGAAATTGCGTTCCATGCATAGCTCCGAGATGTCTTTCAAGCTTATATTGACCCAGTTTAAGGTATTTACACCTGTAACAAAATCACGTGTTGTGGCAAAATAATGTAAAATACAAATTATACAACAGAGCACATGTTAAACACGGTTGTAGGCACTACTGGAACCATGAACAGTGGAAGTGTCGCTAGGCACTGAATGTCGGTATCAGCATTACAAACCAGTATTACTGAGACACAGAGGTAAAGATGCACCCAGTCTTTTTTTTTTACTTAGCTATGCAATGGTGCGTTTAGGCGTGGCGTATATCTGACAGAGCACTTGTGTGGATTGGAGGAAATATTTTGTTGACAAATTTGAAAATTTAACTTTTGACAAATTAAGTTTAACCGACACTGTAAAATGAAATAAGAAACAAATGTTGACTATTAGCGCCCACCCCCACACCCCCACCAACCCACCCTCCCCCTCTGGCTTGCTTCAGTTTGATTGCATTTCCTTTCATTTTTCAAACTGATCTACAGGCCCCGGCTTTATTATATACATATTCAAACATTATTTAAAATACGATAGATATTCTATTTCATTGGAAGCTGGCATATATCAGTGGTTGGGTATAGAAGTATAGTTTATTAGTTTTGTCCAAACACTATCAGCATACGTATATAATAACACCACCCTCATCTATATGTGTTTCATAACGCAATCCCCGTGCATAATGTGTAACAAATTGTCCCGTCTTACCCTCATCGCGTGCATAACGTGCTGTCAGATTGTCACCTTTACTCATCCGGATAATCATATACAATTTGCGCAGCGATAGAAAGGAAAAAACAAATTTGCATTTTGACTATAGTATAACACAATAGTTATATAAAATTTAAATGGTTTAAACGTTAGTAGGCAACCTTATAGCGATTAATCATTAAATGCCATTTTCGGCTGACATGAATCTACTTTTTGAGGTCATATCGGTAATTTTCAAACCTCATTATGATAATCTCAAATAGGTCTCGATTGTTAAACAGCACGCTATCTCCGTAACAATCTAAATCTCTTTTGTACTCAAATAATCATCAATTTCACACATTTTAATCCAACAAATGATATTTCTTAAATGATATGCAAACTATTCCGGCATTATAAATAAAATCATTTCATAATCATACGAAATCAATAGCATTGTCAGCAGAATTTATTCATGCCTCGAACAATTATTTTTTGTCCAAAAACCAGCTTTACAAAACTGTTGTCGTCTGTGGAATGAAAAATCACCCTTTCTCGTATCTTACAATCGCATGTCTGCTTTATAGTTTATAAGATTTAAAAAAAATATTTACTTAGACACAATAAAAAATCATTATTGTTATTAATGTACCTAATATTTATTGTTATATCATTTAGAAAGAAAGATAAATGTGTTAACCGAATTTCAAATAGAAATAATACTGGAAATGCTTTTAAATGCCCTTTCACGTTCATTGCCGATTTGTATTCATTCAGCTATGCTTACTTACTGATTGATAACGATAAACTAACCATCGATACTTTCCTACATATTGAAACCATGACTGTCATCGCGGACGTGATTTCTGATTGGATAACCCGTGTACTAGTGGTGGAATAAATTGGAACGGATTCTGAGGACGTTTCATAATATTTATATCGTTTCAGATAACAACCTGTGATAAAGAAATAATATACAATGTGGACTATTATTTTACTTTTGTGTGTCGGCTTTCTTGTTATAATATTCTATTGGTAAGTACAGCGTTTAAAATTAAAACATTTGTTATTACTGTATTTTGTCTCCGATTGTTAAAGCTAATTATGTAACATGACGTACTTCTTTAATTATTTGAACTGCAAAACACCTGAACGTTATTTGGATGATAGTTATCGAGTCCGAAACTGGCGGACACGATAATAGATAACATTGTCGTCGCAATTAGAGTAGTTAATAAAACAGAGAAGAAAAAAAAGAGACGCACTATAAGCAATAGATATAGAAGTTAAACACTTAACGGGTCTCATGTCAGTATACGTCGTTATCGGACCAACTGCAACGTGGTGTGGCGAAAACGCTATTATTTTGGATGTAAAGTTTAGGCAGCAAAGGTAGATGCAACTGTTATACTACCTTATGAAATTTAGAAAACAAGTTATATTGCATTTGTTTCTATCTGACAAAGCGTTTGATAATATTTATATAAATGAAGTGTGATGAATACCCGCGTTTAAATACGGATTTAGCTGAAAGATTGTATAGTTTTTGTAAGACATGCATTATTGCAAGAGGAATCACCGCCTGTAAAATGTTCTAATTCATATTCAACGGTCAACTGGTTTAAGGGGAGGGGTACTTCGCCTTTAACGTTGATGCTAAATATTACGCTATGTATAGGATAGAGGCTATGAAGAGAAATCTTCACCATTAAGAAACCGAAAGGGAGGGAGCGTAGCGACCGACCGCGGTTTCTAAATATTACGCTTAGTATAGGATAGAGGCTATGAAGAGAAATCTTCACCATTAAGAAACCAAAAGGGAGAAAGCGTAGCGACCGACCGCGGTTTCTTAATGGTGAAGATTTCTCTTCATAGACTCTGTCCGGCTTAGTGTTTGCGATAGGTTTTATCGAGTCTCTATATAGGTCACACTCTAAACCATGAAGAGTGCTGGTAGTAAAATCTTTATGAATAAATGGTGCAAGTATTTGAAATTCTGAGCCGTCTGATTGGTTTAAAGGGACAGACGGCAATCTTCAAGTATTTGAAATGGATGTCTCGATTTATATATCCAGTATCATTTTTACTTTTACCCTAGTTACATTTAAATAAATCAAATTTTAAGATTTCGCTATTTCGTCTTATTATACCATAAGTTTTAATATATTACTGGTGCAATAATATCAAAAAATAATAATATGCAAAAACAAATGGCTTAATACAATTCTTATAATTAACATTAATGATTGAACAAATGCAATTTATGTAGAAAAACTAATGGGACGCCGCTAGTTTTTAAAAAATCAAGATTGCCATGTGTCCCTTTAAAAAGTAGAGTAAACACTAATATAGCACATATGTAACAAAGCCATAGGTAACAATTTCCGTTACCTTTAACGTTAGCGTTGTTAGTTTTAACGGAGAAAATGATTCTTGCATTTACCGACGGTAATTATCTTTAACGTTGAAATTGTTATGTTACCTTCTGTTACCTTGAACATTGTATAACGGGGGGAAAATGATTAGAAGCAAATCCGTTAATAATTAAGTAATAATATATTTTAGAAGAGGAGGACCACAAAAGCTAGAGGAAAAGTGGAAATATAATAACAGTACTGTTTGTAAACGGTTGTCATTACCTAGTCATTTTTAGCGATACTGGTTAGTTTCTCATAACCAAGAATATTAATTGGCGCTAAACATTTTACTGCGAATCTGTTAATTGTAAACCGTATATATATACGCTTTTACGTTTTTTGGACGCGTTCGTCGAATTGGAAGGGAACGTACTTGGATACGTTGCCATCATGTTAGTCTATAGATAAGGTTTAATATCGTCCCAATACGAATATACACTAGATAAGCCAGAAGCAGAACAGATAAGACATAAAAGAATCACTGTTTAATTTGTATTTCTGCAGATATTGAAGATAACACCACTATGTTTGTCTCACAACATAATGACTTAAATGAGCGCACTGTTTACTTGTCTATGTCGGGAGCGTCTCCGTGGCCGAGTGGTTAACGACATTGCGTTGTAAACCTTCGCCTCTCATCGCTGAGGGTTCAAATCCCACTGGGTGCTCGACTTGTAAGTGAGGAAGTGTCGATAATTACGGATGGCGGGAGGTGTAGTTACTGGTTCTGCCAAGGAAAAGTGGATGGACTGCCGCCACCACTGCCTCCACCACTAACGACCGTCATATATAACCTTACATGTGTTGAAAATGACATTAAACACCATAGAAACAAACAATCAAACAAACAAATTGTCCATGTCAATTGGCTACTTTTATGGCCTGTGATAGAAAAACAAAATGCGGACAACAGGACAAACAATTAGCGCGCATAACTTGTGGGGTCAACTTATAATTTGGCAAAATATTCGGGTGTGCGAAGAGAGGGTGCAAAACATACTCTGTCCCACATGTCAAATTAGTGGGGGACTAGCTGCGCCCCCCGTCCCTACCCTCCGTCCCTACGTCGATATGAAGACAGTTTTACAACATTTAGAAATTTAATATTTTCACTTACATTTTGGACACATTATGGCGTAAGTGCAAAATAGAAATAAATTCGTGAAAGCAATGTATCGTCTTTCCCATGTATGTTTTTCAAGAGTTCTACTTCTTTTCGTTTTTAAAGATATCCTCAATACAAACACATATATATATACATTCACTTGATACTAATTAAACGACTTCTATAAACAATACAGTGATTATATTGTATTGTTTCAAGAATATGCAGGAAAACTGTTAATATGTGGTTAAAAACAATGTGATTGTTGACACTTGATGGTACTATTAGTTAATAAATATTACCAAATACTTATGAACTGGTACCATATAATCCCGATGGGATCATTGTTGCGTAGCAGGAACGCAAAAAATGTAACCAGGGGTGCATTATATAATGTATGCATGTTCGTAATAATTGTGTTATATATCCACGAAATAGCACATTGCTTACTTACCTAAACCCGGATCTGCTTTGCCATCAGTTGATTGACCTTTTAAAAGACCTTGCCATTGACGTTTTTAAGTTGAGACTCAAAGATTAAGACTCAATGTTTTAGCTTAAAAAATGGAGTAACTTGTTCACCAACTTTTTAGACGTATTTCACTTTTTAATTTTATACCAGCAGCAAATGGAGTTTGAAGGTTGGTGACCTAATTTGGAATTAAAAGATCCTTTAATAAATATTTTCATTGATTTTTTCGATGACCTTCATATTGAGTTTTAAGGTCAAATATATATATAAAAAGAAATGTCCTAAGTCCAAAATTTTCGTGAAATCTATGTGGGAAAAGGGCTTGAAAAAAAGCCTAAGAAAGCAAGATAATAGGACATAAAGCGTTGCTATCATACAGTTCAAGTTAACAATCACCAATGAGGTTAATATACTACCATCTCTGGTATACGACGTATGTATCTGTCATTCACTCCGCTTAAAGAGACACCTGTCAATATTGACTTGCGGCTTTCCATTATTTTTTCTATATAACTTCCTTATTCACAAATCATTAGTATCTCGAAAAGTTCAAAGTAAATAATTTCTTCATTTACTAATTGTTGATTATATTGCACCTTTTTGGCAGAATTACGAAGTAAAAAACAATTTTGTTGTTTTAATTGTATGCATGCAAGAACATGATACTTGATTTGATTCTAATGTTGATGCTTAATACCAACTTTGCCGGGTGTCTCTTTAAATGTTATAACACTTATTCAGTATAATGTAATGTGTCAGATTGGGTCACTCAACTAAACGTTTTTTCCAACTTCATGAGTTAGATATTATCAATAACTATCACGTTTTTTCCATGTTCGTCTTCCCCCTTATGTATCATATCCGTGTTTATGTATAGATGTTGACGTAAAACTAAAACTATTTTTGTATTTATTTTTACGTCAGCACCACGATCTAAGTAGATATTTGTTAAACAGTTGTTTATTTTATTAAGCATTAACACATTGCATGAAGAGCATTCAAGATGTTCACCCACGATTCCGAAAACACTTGATATTTTAAGATATCCATAATGATCATTTTCCCTACCGACCACTCCAATTATATGGTGACACTTGTCAATACACATTCACTAGATACTTTCTGTTGAAAAAATAACGAACAAAAAATACAACGGTTAATTTGGGTAAACTTCATTTTTTCCGGTTGGTGGAGCTATCTGCCCACGCTTCCAGTGTACCTGAATAGAAAATGATTATTCCGCGGTTTGAACATAACTGAAGATATTTATCTTTTTCACATTTATTTACCATTACCATTCTCCAAGGCACGTTATTGTTGGTACTATAACAACGGGAAAATAATGTAAATATAATAATTGATTCGGACATGTTCGGCATTTATGCGGTTTTGAACGCCGGTAGTGAATGGTAAATTTACCACAAACCGCTAATGGTAGAAATTTGCAATTCACAACCGGCGTTCAATATATACAAAACGCAAAAAACGCAGAAAATATGCGAACCAATTCTTAATTATATTTTGCAAAGCGGTATTTACTATACTCATACCTTTTCACAAATTGTTACGTACGCGCAAACGCACAGACTTAATACAACGTTTTTCGATAATAGGTTATCAACACAAAACAATTGTCAAACAAGATGGCACCATACACAGGGTACGCACATCGGTGGCCCGCTATCCTCATTACGTGGTCCGAGTATTAACGTTCATATCCACATCCAACCCCTTCTCCAAGAAACGAAAAAGAGGTTGGCTGGAGTCTGAAATAAAACCATACTTTCGGCTTAAAAAGTTTGCATATTGTAAAATAATAGGTAATTTTAAACATGTTATCGCATTTTTTCAGCAAAAAATGTTTTTAAACATGTTTTATTGTCGAAATATCCGTTATAAAAGCCTGCTAATACAAGCTTTCTCATCGCTTAATGGAAATAAGGCGGGACCACGTAATGTTTTCCAAGGCGGCACACATTTCGTAACTTTATATTTTACATGGGCTCATACACATGTGGTATAAACTTCGTCACTCTTGAATTTGCGTTACCCGTTACCTTAATATCCAAGACTGTATATATCTCATCTATCTGGAATATGTGTTTCAACTTATATCCACATATTCACTTACGATCACTTACACTTTGAACAAATATGTCTTGTTTAAAATGCGGCGAAATATCTATGGAAAGTACTAGGTTTCGACTGCAATCCCGGTAGTCACTGGCCTGTGCTCAGTGTAAATGTGGATCATTGGCAACTTTGCAGCCTTGCTTTTAAATGTCATATTGTAATATATCACGTAACTTACGGTCTGGGTAGTGCTTCCGTGGCAAGGATGCTAAATACGCTGCTTTTGAAACTACCTCGCCTCTCACCGCTGCGGGTTCGAATCCCACTAGGAGCTCGAAGTGAGAGAGTGTCGATTTTTACGGATGGCGGGAGGTACACAGTACTGGTTCTACTTAGGAAACATGGGTCGTCGGCCTCCACCACAAAAAACTTGACCGCCATATATAGCCTAAAATGTGCTCAAAATGACGTAAAACACCATTCAAGCAACCAAATGCCACTTTATAAGCCACTTAAGCCAATGACGTCACGTTAATATCAATGCGACGCTATGAGTTATATGATAAATATAATACCACATACGCGCTAATTTATTGAACTTTTCAAACTCGTTGGCAATTTTTTTTTATATATGATGCTCGGCAATACTGATTTGGTCGTTTGCTAAATTTAATAAAACATTAACAGGAGATGTAACTGTGTCTGCAATGATGTGTACTGAGGTACAATGGACTTATATACCGCTACTTAGGTGCGGCTGCATGCCTTCCAAAAAAGAAAAACCCACACTAAAAAGCAGAAAAAAACCTCTGTTTTCCCCAATGTGTAGGCACTTGGCAAGTTGCCGACAGTACCTAAAGGAAAGTGTGGGCACGTGCCTACAGTACCTAAAGGCAAATAAGCCGCAGACGAACCCTTATCAACTGTAGCGTGTTATTATGCAACATATATGATGAAGATTATGCGACATATATGATAAAGTTATAAAGAACCATATTCATGGTTCAGCAAGCAAAGTAACTGTCACCCACGAGAATAACGTGTGCGGTATTGCGCAATATGCTTGATCAGGGTAGTATCGACATACGCCTTACACCGGTGCATCGGCGTCCATGCCCCCGCAAAACAATTCTCCACTGTACACTTTTTATTTTTTATTTACAGTCAACGAAGACAATACATGTCAGTTTTCAAAAGGATCGGCATACCAGGACCTTCGCCTAACTTCTTATTTGGGAATCTGCTAACGTTTTGGGGAACGGTGAGTTTATATCTTGTTATTTAAAGCAGAAATTCTTTCCAAAATGCCAAAGTCGAATTTAAATGGGAGCGGTCTGAATACGACTGAAGCGGCGGTAGTCTTGATCATCTTCGACGCTTGATTGTAAATACAAACGTCTTGACAAGTTGTGCAGAATCAAATTTGAAACTGGAACCAAGTGCCGTAATGTTTTATTTTTATTAAAGTCTTTTCTTACCATCCGCATTTAGTTCGTCGATATAATGATAAAGTTTCCCTCTTTGTTTATATATACATTTATTTATCTTTCTGCATTTCTGTATATCTTGGATAGCAGGTGTTCCTGCCTCAGCCAATCAGAAACATTACCATTGTATCGGCAAAAATCAAACTTTGTTCAGGAGGACTTGTCTAGAGGGTTTGTCTTGAAAATAAGCAAGCATCGCAGATGATCTAGACTAAAGCGGCCGTGGGTTAGTGGTACGGCGTCCGACTCGCATGCGGGAGGTTATGGGTTCAATTTCCGGCCGGGTCACACTACATTCCGGCCGGCTCACACTACATACTTCAGTGAGGAAATGTCGATTCTTACGGATGGCGGGAGGTATACAGTACTGGTTCTACCCAGGAAAAGTGGGTGCTCTGCCTCCACCACAAAAAATTGACCGTCATATATAACCTTACGTGTTAAAAATGACGCAAAACACCAAACACACACATACACACTACATACTTCATAAAATTGATACTTGACGTTCGCATATAAAGGGTAGTGCTAGGCCTGCTCGGCCCAGTGCCTTTACTTGTTATTTATCAAATCGCAATAAGCACCCCGATTTATTCAACTATTGGCATTTTATTAGTAGTGTTAGTTTGACCTGCTTGCAAGTATTTTAGTAATATAGTAAGAAGCAGATTTTTTAAATTTTTTTTTTAAATTATTCTGCTATAGGTTTAAATATATTATTGTTACAATATGATCAGCAATTCATACTATGCAAAAGCAAAGTTCTATGAAGTTTTCAAATAGTTATAATATTAATTATTTAAACATATGCAACTTATAGATAACAAATTAAATAAATAAATAACGGGACGCCACGACACGAAACAAAACAAGATTGCCGTCCTTAGATTACGTGGTCCGAGTATTAACTTTCATACCCCATCCAACCCCTTCTCCAAGAAGCGAAAACGGTGTTGGCTGGGGTATGAAATCAAAACCTTAATATCGGCTTAAAACAATATCGGCTTAAAACGTTTCATATTGTAAAATTAAAACATTATATAGGTAATTTTAAACAGGTTATACATTTTTTCATAAATGTTTTTAAACGTGTTTTATTGGCCGTATGGTTGAGTATAGGATATACGGCCAAACAGATAGAGCTTATAAGTGTATTTTTTTAAATTTGCGATTCAGCAAACATTTAAATTTGAAGATCCGGGTCGAATATATCTATATTGAAGGTGCTATTGTTGAAATATCCGAATCCCGCTTATATAAGCTTCTTCCCATTGCTTAATGGAATTAAGGCGGGAGTAATGTAGATTAATGGAGTATTTGTAAAGCAACTTAAGTGGATAATGTTACATAAATTAAAATTTAAGATTTTTACACAGTTTTAAATATCCTTATTAACCTCTCAGGGACACTACAAACCACCTATTTTAAGACAACTATCTAGCTGTATGTTTTATTTATCCATAACCTTATAAGCAATATTAACAGAACGTCTTATATCGATATAAAAGGTATTTAAAAATTTATAACATTTCACTTCAAGGGAATGTAGCGACACAGCCAAACAAGCTCTGTTATTGAGAGTTCTGAAAAGCTTGGAAAAAGGTGAAAAAATTATCAAAATCGGATGATAAACAAAAAAGATATGACCATTTAAAGGTTGCTCTAAAACGAATATGGGAGCCGCCATTTCTAGAACTATGACGTCATAGTTCCATATTACCATATATGGAATATTGATAAATATCATTTAAAACGAAGAAAATCACTGCAATGAATGATTTTTTTTACTGTTCATATAAAGCATTATTGCCATTAAGTTTTACATATTTTTCATACAGTTGCTGTCATTTTTTCCCTATAAATCAGTAAATTTTTATATTTATAAATATTCCATATATGGTCATTTAGAACCGTGATGTTATAGCTCTCAAAATGTCCGCTTCCATATCCGTTTCAACAGAAACTCCAAATGATCATATCTTCTTTGTTTATCATCCGATTTTGATAATTCTTTCACCCTTATTCAAGTATTTCAGAACTCTCAATAATAAAGATGGTTTGGCTGTGTCGCTACATTCCCTTTAAGATATTGCTGAAGAAGCTTTACGAATACGGACCCAGTACAATGTCGTGTTGCCCTATTAGGTTTACCACCACTAATTACATGTAAACCTCCGAGGGGTAGTCGAATGTAGTTCCTATAATACAATGTAATCCCTCCTTTTTTGATGGAAATGGGCGTTATAAGTAGGGGAAAACTGCCCATTTCTATTCGATTTTGTGGTTATATGTATAAGAAGCGTATTAATAGGTTTTACTGGATCATTGATGACCATTTTCGAAATTTCGACTCTATGCTTACACTTTGTGAACAATGAAAACAGTCGATAAATAAAAACAGCTGTACCCTTGACCTGTTTAGTAAACAAACAAGAACTTTCTTACATGTCTTGTGACCCCACGTTTTCTGGTGATTTATCAAGTGGAAAATTAGTTTTCTATATGAACATTACACTGCTGCATTATCCATACTTGAGTTGAACTTGCAACAAATTACTAATATGTGACACTTTAACATTGGTGTCTATGGGGAAAATAATTAGTGCTTTCATACCTATAACCACTTCAGGTATACGAGCCATTGATCCGGATTAACGATCTATAGTTATGTTGTAGTTTCTATAAATAACATCCCTTTCCAATATAACTATATTGGTCGGGTTAACAAACGATTTATGTAAGGGTTTGTTGAGGATGTTTAGAGAGTATTTGGTTACAACCGCTAAGCAATCTATCAGACAAAAGACATTGTTAATCGCTGTGTTCAGTTCTGATTTTACCGGCAATTTGATTTATAACCTTTTTGTTTAAACAGATACGTATAGTATAAACAATTATACATCTATTGATCGGTGATTTCCCAATAGTGAACTCGATAATTGATAATACTGACTCATATCCTTTTTAACTATCTCGAAAAACACCCTTCCAACTCTGATAACCGATCTTAAGACTATAAAAATACAATACAATTTTAGGCTTACGTTTTACGGAAGTAATTCATTATCTTTCGTTGGTCGCATGTCTGTATTTGTAGGTGCAGCGTTAGATCATCTTTTAAAAAGGATACCGTTGTATTACTATTGTATATTAGTCATGTAGTATTTTCATTGAGAAAACTGTGGTTTTCATGGATATTTACACTTGAGATAAGTATATGTCTACTTAATTATAGGATGCAACGTAAAAACAAACGTGAAACTATTTACAGCTATATCCTATACTCAACCATACGGCCAAACAGAAAGAGCTTATGAAGTGTATTTTTTAAATTTGCGATTCAGCAAAACATTTAAATTTGAAGATTCGGGTCGATTGAGTACATAGGTCCGTGGGAAACTATTAAGTCTTGGCGGTGGTATAATTTTACCCTATTATTTCGGCTTGAAAAGCACTAATTAATATAACTTTTGTTTCTTTCAGCCTATGTTTAAACAATATAGAAAATGGTGCAGAGAATTTGGGGAAACGTACGGATATTATGAAGGTCCTAGTCCAGTTATCGTTACCTCAAACAAGGATTTTCTCAATGAAGTGTTTGTGAAACAGTTCAAAACATTTCACGCTCGAAAGGTACGCATGTAAAATGAACTTAATACCCCAAACCCTAGTTCTACTTTCACAAGGTGAGGTTCATTTTAATTATGCATGAAGAATACCCGTAAATAGATAAATAAATAGTTAATTCTGAGATAAGTCTATAAGTAGACATTGAATGCAGACGTGATTGGATGGACTATATGTATCAGTGCAGAGAAATCAGGGTATATACTGAAGCACAAGTTCTTGGCAAATCTGTATCCATATTGAGGATGCTAACTGTATCTGTATCCATATTGAGGATGCTAACTGTATCTGTATCCATATTAGGGTGCTAACTGAATCTGTACCTATATTGAGGATGCTAACTGTATCTGTATCCATATTGAGGGTGCTAACTGAATCTGTACCTATATTGAGGATGCTAACTGTATCTGTATCCATATTGAGGGTGCTAATTGTATCTGTATCCATATTGAGGGTGCTAACTGTATCTGTATCCATATTGAGGATGCTAACTGTATCTGTATCCATATTGAGGATGCTAACTGTATCTGTACCCATATTGAGGGTGCTAACTGTATCTGTACCCATATTGAGGGTGCTAACTGTATCTGTATCCATATTGAGGGTGCTTACTGTATCTGTATCCATATTGAGGGTGCTAACTGTATGTGTATCCATATTGAGGGTGCTAACTGAATGTGTACCCATATTGAGGATGCTGACTATATCTGTATCCATATTGAGGGTGCTGACTGTATCTGTACCCATATTGAGGGTGCTAACTGAATCTGTATCCATATTGAGGATGCTAACTGTATCTGTACCCATATTGAGGATGCTAACTGTATCTGTATCCATATTGAGGATGCTTACTGTATCTGTACCCATATTGAGGATGCTTACTGTATCTGTATCCATATTGAGGGTGCTAACTGTATCTGTACCCATATTGAGGGTGCTAACTGTATCTGTATCCATATTGAGGATGCTAACTGTATCTGTATCCATATTGAGGGTGCTAACTGTATCTGTATCCATATTGAGGATGCTAACTGTATCTGTACCCATATTGAGGATGCTTACTGTATCTGTATCCATATTGAGGATGCTAACTGTATCTGTATCCATATAGAGGATGCTAACTGTATATGTATCCATATGAAGGATGCTAACTGTATCTGTATCCTTATTAAGGATGCTAACTGTATCTGTATCCATATGGAGGATGCTAACTGTATCTGTATCTATATGGAGGATGCTAACTGTTTCTATATCCCTATTGAGGATGCTAACTGTATCTGTATCCATATTGAGGGTGCTAACTGCATGTGTATTCATAGTGTGGATGCTAACTGTATCTGTATCCATATGGAGGATGCTAACTGTATCTGTATCCATATCGAGGATGCTAACTGTATCTGTATCCATATTGAGGATGCTAACTGTATCTGTATTCATATTGAGGATGCTAATTGTATCTGTATCCATATTGAGGGTGCTAACTGTATCTGTATCCATATTGAGGATGCTAACTGTATCTGTATCCATATTGAGGGTGTTAACTGTATCTGTATCCATATTGAGGATGCTAACTGTATCTGTATCCATATTGAGGGTGCTAACTGTATCTGTATCCATATTGAGGATGCTAACTGTATCTGTATCCATATTGAGGGTGTTAACTGTATCTGTATCCATATTGAGGATGCTAACTGTATCTGTATCCATGTTGAGGGTGCTAACTGTATGTGTATCCATATTGAGGATGCTAACTGTGTATCAAAAGCATTGTTGGTACGTCTGGCAATTTCAGTGTACAGTGTATATCATTACGTGGTCCGAGTATTAACTGTCATACCCCATCCAACCCCTTCTCCAAGAAGCAAAAACGGGGTTGACTGAGGGTATGAAATAAAACCTTAATTTCGGCTTACAAAGTTTGCATCTTGTAAAATTAAAACATTTAATAGGTATTTATGAACAGATTATCTCATTTTTTGTCAGTAAAAATGTTTTTAAACATGTTTTGAGCAGCATCTTTCACTTGACAAGCAGCATCTTTCACTTGACAAGTCAAAGCTGTATGTTAAACATGTTCGTCAGGTGATACCCGTAACAAAGGTCAACTTGTATGGTAATTTCCAATGTATATATAAACAATAAAAAGCTATCTCTTAATTTATTAATGGTAAACTCAATAGCATCAATTAAAAAATAAACACCTCTTATATGTGACATGTTTCAGATATGGCCAGTACAGGTAGATCCGGACAACGACGAAGAGGTGCATATGTTTTTCGCACGAGGTGAAAGGTGGAGAAGATTAAGAAGCATAACAAATCCAGCATTTAGCACGGGCAAAATGAGACTTGTAAGTTGTCAAACAATATGGTTATTTTTTTTAACCGATCAAGCAGTCTAGGTATGAGTTCATCGTTAACACAAACATCCACGGGTGCAACTGACTTTATTCATTGCCATAAACTGATTACTCGTATAATTACGCTTTAGCTTAAAGGGACACATGGCAATCTTGAGTTTTATTCAAACATTACAATTTGCTCCTCAATTTACTTATCCTACGTCATTTTGACTTTAAAACTGCTTGCATATAATTAAATAAAAAATGGAGATTTCAATTTTCTTCACTATTTCACCAAATTTTTAAATATATTATTGATGCACTATTATAAAAAGTCCTTGAACTATTCTCACAATTCTCACTATTCTCACAATTGGGACGCCGTGAGTTTTTAAAAACTCAAGATTGCCATGTGTCCCTTTAATCAAGGGCGAGAAGCCGGTTGCGGTGTTCTTTGTCTCGTTTCATTAAAGGGACACACGCCAATCTTGAAATGTCTATGAAGCACTTAATTCAGCAACTTGATTTATTAATTCAATATCATTTGACTTTAGATATGCTTACAAATAAATATTGAGGTTGTCAACTGTAGACATTGCAGTTTTTCTTCTTTATTGTATCATATATATTATTGGTGCAATATTATGAATTATTAGAAATGCTTTTCAAATATGCAAGCTGTGCAGAAAAAACTAACGAAACGTCGCGAGGTTTGAAAAAATTCAAGATTGCCTTGATCTCATTAAGGTCAATACGTTTTATGAGAGAGTTTGTCCTTGGAAATAGCCTACCGAGACTTTACATCTTTAAAAATAAGTATAAAAGCTGAACAGGAAATGCAGCTTTCGCAGTAGACAGTAAACCCCAAAACACGCAAAACGACAAACATGAATGGTAAAAACACGCAAAACGACAAACATGAATGGCAAACCCTTAACTCGCTACATATATATAATTGACTGTTCTTTCTTTGAATTACCACCATTCTATTTATGTGACAAAGGGGTGTTTTGAGGAAAATGACTGATCAGCAGCCGGACATGTGTAAACCCTGATTTACCTGCGAGTTACTCGCAGGCTGATCTGCGTTTACAATGGACGCAAAGGCTATTATAGTCATGCTTAGCGGGTTAAGAGTTAACATACGATTGTAGTTACTAAACGGTAAAATTAACTTCAAAAGTCAACAGGAAACGTAGCATGCACAGAACGCAGTCAACAAAAACACGGTCTCAAAACAAAACAAGAAGTACAAGGATAAATATAATCAAAGTATCCGACACCACACACATTAGAAAGTTGACAACAGAGTTACAGCGCTGGGAAGGTCAGTGGCAAAAACGTTACATTAGGTTATAGGTGGCACCAAACCTCACTGTTACCCTATTGCCCTCCCAATTAAACTGGGCAGTGTAAATAAGAAAATACCGGTCAGGCTATAGCATCTATCAAAAAAGGATGCATTAATAGGCGATGTAAGACAAACATTAATTTGATCATGTATATATCAATATAAAAAACAAAAGCCTAGAAAGTCACAAAATAAGTACTCAATGATTTGGCAGAAGCCATAGAAATAAACCGTGAAGAGTAGGACAAGACAATATTGAAGACAAACAGTAAACGTTACCATCCTATACAGGTTTTAGGTACATATGCCATCATACGGTCCATAGTCTGTCAGGTCATCGCACAGTCAAAGAGGTAAAAGGCATAGTGGCTAATTGTAAATGGGTCAATTACTAAAGATCGCAATACGTTGCCAAATTATACAATCTCTATTAAACTTGTCAGAAAGTGAATCCAGATAGTTTATGATCCATACACTATTTTGATACACTTTCTAACAAGTTTAATAAAGATTCTATGAAAGTGATCATGACCAATGGAAGATTACATTCGAGGGGTCAGTGCAAAACTATTGTAACTACATATAAATAAAGAAGGAGATACAATAGCTTTGCACTAACCCCTCGACAGATATATGAGACAACGGCACTATAGAAGTCAGATTGTGATAGTCCTTGTCGCAGAAAAGCTCTTACATTAATTGAAGTCTGTAAATGACGTCACCATAGAAGTCAGGTTGTGATAGTCCTTGTCGCAGAAAAACTCTTACATTAACTGAAGTTTGCAAATGACGTCGCCATAGAAGTCAGATTGCTTACAAAAAGGTTGTGATTTTAAAAATGTATATATCCCATAATTTAGTATTTTGGCTGATACGCAGGCTTTATAACCGCTGCTCCCAACTAAATTCCATTATGTTTATTTCGCTCTTCGGGGCATTTAATTTTATTAGATACTGGGACCATACGCCGTACGACATGGGGAAGAAATATACTCCATGTCCACCGCCATATGTATGCCATCTTCGGGATGGTTAAAATGTTGTACTATTGATTTTATGAACATTGAGCTCTGCTCAACCCGGGGCTAGAGGGCGTGAGCGGTAGCTTGCATATTTCACTACCGTTCATGAATAGTCTCAATCAAACCGAGACTGCAATATTTCATATATGTCGTGTTCGGCCGTTTCCAAAGGTCTACTTTCATACTTTTTCACAGATGTCTCCGGAGATAAATAAGCAGATTGACAAGTTTCTTGATGTTATGGATGACAAATGCGAGAGAAACGAAGAATTTAATATGTACGAGTAAGTAAACAAACTTGAAATATTTGATAAATTACATATTTTATAAATTACATATCATTAACGTAAAATTTAAAAATATTATAAAACGTACTGTACTTTGTTCATTTTGCTCACCAAAGAAAACATAAATTGAACTGTATATTTCTAAAAGAACACAATCTCGACTGTTCAAAGTATGATAAAGCTGCCTTGTTATAATGCGATAAACTTTTAGAAATTAAATAAAATACATGTTTACACTGATATAATGCCGAGTACTTGCCATTTTGATTATGCTCACTAATCATTAAAGTAACAATGATTTAAGGAAATAAAAGCCTGCTGTTTGCCTTTAAAGATGGTTAGAATGACAAAGAAACGTGTTGTTTTCTTAAAGATAAAGTGAATGTTGACATTGTTTTTTCATAAGGGGAAGGCACAATGAATGTCCTGTACAACATACAAAAGGGGTAGGCATATGATATATCCTAAACAAAAATACGCAAGAGAAGGCGACCAACACTTACGAAACAACATATTAACAGTTTTTAAATATTTGAAACATGTTTCATGACATCGAGATTTAGATACGTAACATTGCATGAAGGAGGTAAAGAACGAGGATTTGAAAAATAGGTAGCTATAAAAGTCGAACAGGAAATGATGAAGCAGTCCATGATCACAGTCAAACAAAACACACATAGACACAAACAGCAATTACCAGGATGAGTAAAAGGCAAAGTATATGGCAACACAGACGTAAAAGAGTTGATAGTGGAACGGTCAGTGGCAAAAAAAGACGCTGTGGTTTAAACCAGGTTCTAGGGTGCACCAAACCTCACTCTTACCCTATTGTCATTCCAATAAAGCGGGAAAGTGTAAATAAAGAATCCCCGCCAGGCTATATCCTCTAACAAACTAGTCAGCATTAATAGGAGAAATAAGCATAACACAAAGATGATCATGTATATATGAATAAAAAATCCTAGAAAGCCACAAAGTAAGTACTCAATGACTTGGCAGAAGCCAGAGCAACAAGTGAATAAACCATTAAGGGCACGACGAGACACGATTGGAGGCAAACACCAAACGTTACCGTCCTCCTAGGATTTAGGTAGACGTCATCGTAGGGTCCACAATCTGTCCGGTCATCGCACAATCAAAAATGGGAGCATAGTGGGGAACTGGGGTCAACCACTATACATGCAGTGCATTGCAAAATAATATGGTCAATAAACCTTTAAACAAGTTTATGATCAGTATAAGTTTTCTATATATGTAAATGTTAATACTGCTCATGCTTTAAGTCAAAAGTTAAGTATGAATTTATTGGAATGTACTTCATTGTTTTCAGTTTCTTGCAAAGACTAACCTTCGACACCATTGCAAAGTGTGGTTTCGGATTGGACACTGATTCAATACGATCACCTAATGACGAATATTTAGAAAACTGCAGAGGCGTTATAAATGACACCACTAAAAGACCAATATTATTTATGTTTGGATGTAAGTACATATAAATGACACCACTAAAAGACCAGTACTATTTAAGTTTGGATGTGTAAGTACATATAAATGACATCATTAAAAGACCAATATTATTTATGTTTGGATGTAAGTACATATAAATGACACCACTAAAAGACCAGTAATATTTATGTTTGGATGTGTAAGTACATATACATGACACCACTAAAAGACCAATACAATTTATGTTTGGATGTAAGTACAAATAAATGACACCACTAAAAGACCAATACAATTTATGTTTGGATGTAAGTACAAATAAACGACACCACTCAAAGACCAATACTATTTATGTTTGTATGCAGGTATCTATAAACGACACCACTCAAAGACCAATACTATTTATGTTTGGATGCAGGTTATCTATAAACGACACCACTCAAATACCAATACTATTTAAGTTTGGATGCAGCAGTGTTTGCTGTACGCTAGCCACAAATAAATACCGTTTCTGTCCCAACTATATTTTATCGTTTATGTGTATTGATATAGATATTTTCTTCTTCTATTTCAGTTATATTTCCAACTCTACATCGTTTATGGATATTAATATATTATTTTATGGGAAAATTGAAATTTAATCCTGTGATTTGGCTGGAAAGTAAACTCCAAGATGTGGTTCAAAATAGAAAATACAAACCAAAGGTAAGATACAATCTCAGTCAAGCTTTTTTATTTTCTTGAAACACCAATTGCAAGTTTATCAAAAATAAAATCAGATCAAATCAAAACTAAAAACATTATCCTACAGTCAGAATTTTCGAGATTTATGACCTATATTTCGTAATTATGTCAATGACCGACCTCTTTTTCAGATATAGCCTTAAAAGGTAACCAGAGTGACATGCGATTGATTTTAACATAGTTTATTGCCATACATGTACAAGTACAAAGCAATTGGGTCACACGTGCCACCCACATCACATTAGATACAACGCTTCCCTATTCCCTAGAATGGAATTTAATACTAACAAGAATAATTAAGCTGAATTAATTAACTCTTGTGACATGCAATTGAAAATAATAGGTCAACTTATCGATGTCATTTTATCACTTTTATGAGTTTGATGATTGTTTTTGTTATATGTTTTACTCCAGTTTCATTAATGGTACATATTATACAATTATGGACTTTTCAGCTGTTATACATGATGTGATATGCACCAAAAAAATCATTATTGACCGAGGCGATAGCCGAGGTCAATAATGATTTTTTGGTGCATATCAACATCATGTATAACAGCTGAAAAGTCCATAACTGTTTTATTATATAACCCTCAATTTACAATTATATAAAACAGGTCAATATCAAAAAAACAATTATATAAAACAGGTCAATATCAAAAAAACAGGTCAATATCAAAAAAACAGGTCAATATCGCTAGATATTTTTTCTAAAAAATTACTTTTTAGCCAATGAAAACGCGTCTATTTATAGGTTATATAATAATTTGTATTTACTTCTGTAGGGAGAGCTTTTATTGTATCACTGTCTTATAGTCCGTGTAAATATCTTGCAAACTAATGTAGGAACAGTGTTTAAAGACATGTAGCAACTATTACTTATTAGTTCAGAACTTTTGTAAAAAATATTTACAACATATAATCATTGATAAAGAAAAAAAATCGTATTTTGGAGACAATGATTATAACTGTGTAATTTTGCTGTTATTTACCGTATAATGCTTTGCGGCTGAATTTAAACGTTTTGATGAAATGCGTTTTTTTTTCTTGGCAAAAATGCATCACAATTAAAAGAGAATACAATCGATTACTAAAGCACAAACTTTACATTTTTGAAAATTGTATTGAGAGCGAAAACAGAGGTCCCATTACGTGGTCCGAGTATTAACTTATATACCCCACCCCTTCTCCGAAAAGCGAAAACGGGGTTGGCTGGGGTATGAAGTTACCGCATTTTTAAAATAAAAAATGCTTTCAAACATGTTTTATCGTCGAAATATCCGTTATAAAAGCATTCCCATCGCTTAATGGAATTAAGACAGGAAACACGTGATGTATTCATTTACTTTGTATATATCAGACAAGCAACTAAGCTAATTACATTTTACTTTGCCTTTTACAGAAGGGTCGATTTGACCTGCTGGAGTTGTTTTTAAACTCCGAGTATGACCCAGAAAAAACAGACACAGACCAAATATCCGACTGTGAAAATACTGTTCATACCGTCTCAAAAAACAGATATTTATCGACAAAGGTATGTTGAACACTATCTGCACATTTATTAATATTTATTCTGTGTATACTTACATTTTCCTTTATTAGGCAAAAAGAAGAATTTTCTTGGGGATATCAAATAAAATTATAGGATGTAGTGGAGTCATATAACTTATGCTTTACACTGTTTATAAATGACGTAACAGTAAAACATTTGTTTGTTTTCTACTTAGGAGCTTGGGTCGCAGTGTTTATTGTTCTTATTATCGGGCTATGAAACTACAAGCACTACATTGGCGTACGTGATGTACGAGATGGCTATGAATCAGGACGTACAAGCGGTTCTTCAAGAAGAAATTGATAAATACCTTCCTGAGGATACCGATCAAATAGAGTATGACAATGTTATGAAAATGGAATATTTAGACATGGTGTGGTGCGAAACGTTACGAAAATACCCACTGGCAAGCACGTAAGTTTCAATAAAACGTCTAATACATTTACATGTATATTGTGTTGACATTTACATGTATATTGTGTTGACATTTTCATGTATATTGTGTTGATCTTTCTTTTTGTTTATTTAACATTGTAAAGTAACACTCACAGACAGCAGTCAATTCAAAACCCGTAATTAAAACATAATTTGCAGGGATAAATAATCACTCATAAATACAATTATTAAAACATATACAAAGAGTTGACAATAAGGGTACCGCATTGGAACGGGCGGTGGCATTACAGGCCAGGTTTTAGGGTGCACCAAACTTCACTCTTAGCTATTGTCATCCCAATAAAACGGGACATTGTTAAGAAAGAAATCCCCACCAGGTGGTATCATCTAACAAACAACGCAGCATTAATAGGCAATATAACACAAAGATGATCATGTATATATGAATATGACAACAAAAGCCTAGCAATAAATACTGAAAAGGTGATCCCTTGGAACCAACAAACACAAACAAGAGAGAAAAGTAGCAGACTCGGTTTTATTGAGTCTGTTCATGAGAGGTAATTATAAGATTAACATCTCACACGCCTCCTAGCACCGGCTTAAGCGATATTCTACTTTAAAGCAACACAAAATGGGTTTGATGATCCCGAAGGACCAGTAAATAATAACACTACAGATTTGTAGTCGGGGAGACTTTTTACGGCCACCACACAGCACTACATAAACGCTAGTATGAATGTCAATAAATACTGAACAGTGATCCCTTGAAGCAACAAACATAAACAAGAGAGAAAAGTAGTGGACTCGGTTTTATTGAGTCTGTTCATGAAAGGTAATTATAAGATGCAACGCCTCTCTCACATCTTAGTATCGGCTTAAGCGATATTCTACTTTAATGCAACACAGAAAGCCACACAGCAAATAATCGTTTAACATTACAGAAGCCAGTGCGACACGAGAGGCCGAATATTGAAATATGCAATACAATATAACATATTCTATGAATGCTTATTTGTGTAAAACAAGCAGAATTAAATAATTACATTTAATGGAGTAAGCATAAAGTGGATTGTATACAATAAAGTATTTATTAAACTTTGTACACACACACACACTTCCAAACTCCCCGCAGTGATTACATCCCCTTTCTGTTACATTAACCACTGCCACCACACAAATTTATAGCTGAAATACAGCTAAGTTTAATCTTTGATTAACTTTTTTTTTTGTCAATATATCAACTTGCTGTGTCATAATATAGGAAAATAGAGTGAAAAACGGTATCTGGTTATAAAAATAATTCATTTATAAAAACAGTTTCAGCGAATATATATTTAATATGCACACCGGTTACTTGGTTACTTGTAAACAAACATGTATTCCGTTGAGAACATTACAGAAGCTGTGCGTAACTTTAATAAAGATATTACACCCAAGCCAAAACAGGTTGAATGTTTTCAACATCTTCTCGAAGGTGATGATGTTATTGCCAATTGGCCTGTTGTTTGCTGTACCAAGCATTACCTAGTGTATCGCCATTTTGTAATCACATGGCCTCAGCTATCGTCACGTGATTTGTGTGTGATTACAATATCACTGCGTGGAGGTTGACACATGTATAACAGCAAAACTGTACATATGTATACACATTACACAATCTGAAAATTTGGTAAAAAATTCCACTAACAATATATATATATTTCCTGTAAAATGGCTTCTTTTTTTTTCTTTCTTCTAACCATTGTTTTGCTGAAAGCGGAAAGATTATAAGAATCCATCATGAGTATCCATGTGAGATAGAGAAATCTCACCCGAGGGTCAGAATTGTAACCAGGGACGAGGCTCTGCCGAGTGCCTGGTTGCAATTCTGATCCCGAGGGTGAGATTTCCCTATCTCACATGGATCACTCATGATGGATTATTTTTCTCCCATTATGTGTTTATTAACAGCATAAAATCAATGACTTTGCTGATTTAACGCCAGAATAAGGCGACGTCGACGTAACGTCATGACGTCATAAGTCACATGTCATGTAAGATAGAGTTATCTCACATGAGGGAAATGCCTATCTCACATGAGCAGAAATGGGAGAAAAACCAATGTTTAAAGATTATTGTAATATAACTATATTTTATCAAACTGTCTATTTCAGTGTGATTGCTCGTCAATGCATGAGGTCAACAACAGTTTTAGGTTACCAAATTGAGCCCGGTATGATTATACAAGCAAATGTTTGGGAACTTCATTATAATAAAGATAATTGGGGAGACGATCCAAAGAAGTTTGACCCCTTAAGGTTAGTATAAGTTCTTGTTTAAGAAAGATTACGTATGTAATAGCGAACAAATGTATGAATGTTATTTTACGGCACGTCGACACATAAACAGGTTATATTGCGAGCAAAAACTGATAAACAAGAGCATCCTTTGAGATGCAAATCTCCACGAACAATGTTAAATTTGATTTCACCAACAAATGATCAGAGTTGTATATAAAGAGAAAGATGAAGGATAGCAACTCGGGACCACTCCTACTTTTACTTCCGTATGGATTCCAATGGTACTAGTATTTAACGTGCTCGGAAGATAGACTTCGAGGCACGGGACATCAAGGGTTATCTCCAACCGATTGACTAAACAATGTAAATATGAAGAAAAAAAATCAAAAAAAAAAGAAAAAAAAGATCCGTATACAACGATGCGTGTTCATACTTATACATAATATCTAAATATGTTATGAAAGAGAAACCGCCGTCGGTTAACAGTATATGGAAAATGACACCGTGTATGTTCATAACATGGAACTTTTCATAAATTTCTCAACAGACAAAAACAAACCCCCTTTTTGGACAGTTAACTTCAAATATTGTAATGCATATCACCTCGATATCAGTATTTAATGCTGATATGAATGCATTATGACATCTGCATTTTTGTCGCAAAAAAACGTGTCTCAAATCCTTACATGTTCAGTTATCATGTCTGAATATTAGGCCTACCGCAACACCACAAAACGTAATTACAGTGGGTTACACTGTATTCAGCGCACCAATTTTTCGGTGACAATAACATGGGATTAACACATTTAAATTTCCCATTATCAAACGTCTTTACAGTTGTCATGTTCTGTTTAGATATTTGCTTTCAACTTGATACTGTTCGTTATTGTATTCAATAACGTTTAAATACTTTAAATAATATTTAATAATCGAAATAGATCACTATTTATGCAATTAATACTGAACAAATTTAACATCCCCTACTGTGCTAAATTTCTTTAGTGAAATGAGGAAAATTTAAATAAACTTAACAATATATAATGAGCATTGACCTCGACACAACTTCTAATAACTTAGAATGTTTCGGGTACCCGACTTTCAATAGTCATTTGAGCTTAATACGTGTGTAGATTTTTAATGTTTTTATAAAAACCGTTATATTATTAATCCAATTGGTTGTCTTTTCATTGTGGGGTGTCTAAACTATTTTAAATTGGTGTATGAAGTATTCAATAAATTGCGAACGTGTTACAATAGGATATTATACCAAAACAAATATTGAAGTAGTGATTTGTGTAACATAAAGTAACAACTAGATCAAGACTTGTTACTTTTTGAAATGTTTCAATAAAACCACATATTCACATAAAACTATCACAATATATCATTGTTCACATTTTAATCTTAGACAGTTGTTATAAGACATCTATTTTTAATGCGAACGTATTATAAAACTGTTTAGCTTTTATAAAATTGTTTTGCATAGTCATGGGAGAGCGTTAATATTTTGATAACAAAATAAAATAAGATACGGACACGTGTCCTTTGTACTCCTTCAATTGCTACATCTGAGTTATTCGGTCAAAGAAAACTACAAGTAAAATTACAAGTGATATAGAATAAAAAAGTGCAACGCATGCGTTATATGTAGACGATTTTTAAAGTTGTGGAGGCTTGTTCAAGTCACATACATGTAGTCGTCGATATGGAGATGACAGGAAGGTAAAGTGAAGAATTAAAAGACACTGTATGAATACAGATACGTTTTTATTTGGTCGTATACATAAAGAGAACCTATTCAAGTATTTATAATTAAACGATTTACACCTGAGCTATTACAAAGGGAATTCCAGTGACCATGCAACAATATAATATAACAGTCATATTTACTTAAATTTTGCAAGTGATTATCATATGGGCCCTATTTATGTTCATGTTTTAGTTGTATTCAAGCTCAAAACCGCTTCGGAGTTGCCGTTAAGGCAATCAACTTTGCATTTTAAATGAATTACAAGTGATCTTATAGAACATATTTAATTTCTTGACTTCTTTACTTCATTATAATACTCAAATATAAATGGCAATCTCTACCCAGAGTTGTCGTTCCTTTCATACACATACATCTCTGTCAACGTCTCACCAAATACCAAGAATCTTGGCAAACGATGAAAAACGGTGGAAATGCAAAATTTCTTGATGGCACTTATATTTTTCTGAATCAACTTCATATGAAATGGTTTTATTACAAAGAAAACAATTTTCGACTTGAATGTTTTAAATATACAGTAAATTATGCTTAGGATTATATTGCGGTAGAATACAGGTTTGTACTTTGGCATATCACTCCGCCGTCAAAACTTTAAAATAGGCACCACCAAATCGTCCCCATAGCGTAACAGTAAAGCGATTTGCTTACCAGCACTTTCCAATATCACATAGATCTTAACAACCTACTTAAATTAAAGTAATAACCTATACTATATATCAAAATGTATATAATAAGTCGTGTTTCTTTCGATTGTTTACATGTCAATCAACGTTGGTGGCGTCACGGTGTTGATTTTTATATTTTAGCTATGGTCATGTGACAAATTATCATGTGATCGCAGACTACTTTCTCAGACGTTGACAGAGGTCAATGTAATGGACTCTGGGAGAGATTGTATAAATGGGTGCCGAAAGGGTTTGATGCCGAAACGTCTAGGTGCCGAGTCGTCTAGGCGGCGAAATGGTTTGGTGCCGAAACGTCCTGAATCGATCTTGATCACACAGACGCAAAAACTTGAGAATTGTCATTCGCAACCATCTCGTACACTGGTTCGCAGCATGACTCGAATGTAATACTCAGGTTTCCATATTGGTTACGTCATTCTAGCGTGACGCGCGTCATAATCCAGCAAAACGAATTTGCATTCAAAATCAAAGTTATCTTCAACTTTTTGCAATGTCATTTAGCCGATTGCTCCATCTATAGTTTATTTACGTGAAAGCAGTGATAAAGCCTTCATCTGCATTGTAAAAAACAAACAACGCAAATTACACAGGAACACGTGTGGGCAGCGGCTGTATTGTTTACATAGCAACAGTGCACTATTTTCTGTGCCGTTGCCTTCCGGCTAAAAGAATGTAAAGAATTTTAGTCTAGATCATCCAGACCTATCGCGAGACTGTTCTCAAAGAAGTCCAAACGATGGTCTGGAGTAAAGCTTCTTTAAAAATGTTGACATCAAAACGAGGTGTGGACAAAAAAACAACACCGGCCTCTGATTGGTCAACTTCAGTTTGTTATGGAAATCCGTGGGAATCACCCCTACGTCACGACGGCGTCAAAAAATACGTGACGTTACGCGCAATGTTGTGCAATAAAATTACTCCAAACATAGTCAGCGGCATTCGCAACATCTCGTACACTGCTTCGCAGCATGACTCGAATGTAATACGCAGGTTTCCATATTGGTTACGTCATACTAGTGTGACGCGAATCAGATTCCCGCCAAAACGAATTTGCTTTCAAAATCAAAGTTATCTTCAACATTTTGCAATGTCATATAGCCGATTCCTCCATCTATAGTTTATTTACATGAAAGCAGTGATAAAACCTTCATCTGTGTTGTAAAAAACAAACACTTAACGCAAATTACACACCAACACGTGTGGGTAGCGGCTGTATTGTTTACATAGCAACAGTGCACTATTTGCTGTGCCGTTGCCTTCCGGTTAACAGAATGTAAAGATTTTGAACATACCGAAGCGCCGTGATACACATGAGGCGGGATCCCGAAGAATGACGGGATTGGCCGAGCGTTCACGATTGAGTCAGCGGATCACGATTAATGCTAAAAATTAAATGCTTAAAATGGTTAAATTAAACATCATTTTGTAAGATTATCTTAAGTTTTTAGAGAAACTACAATAAAACGAAGTTTATTGTATATTTAATAAGGACGTACACACATCCCATTGGAACTAATGTTGCGCGTAATTCAACGTGCACTTTGATGTTGCAATCAAAATGACGCCACGTCGCAGTCAGTTTTGACGGTTGGCGCCGTCTATCGGTCAATTTTTTTAAAGAACACTCGCTAGCGCTCGCAGTCAGCTTGAGTGTGTCTGGATGATAGAGACTAAACGATTTTGAACATACCGAAGCGCCGTGATACACACGAGGTGGGATCCCGAAGAATGACGGGATTGGCCGAGCGTTCACGATTGGGGCATTGTCTGCCAATCGTGAACGCTCGGCAAACAGTGGTCGCTAGCCACACGTGTTGATGTATAATTTGCGGTGAGTGTTTGTTTTTTACAATGCAGATGAAGGTTTTATCACTGTCTTCATGTGAACTATTGATGGAGTAATCGGCTGAATAACATTGCAACATTTGGATGCTAACTTTGATTTTGAATGCAAATTTGTTTTGTCGGTTTTGGCGGGAATCTAAAGCCATGGTCACATTTACGGTCATGCACGTAGTTGACCGTAGTTCATTTCAAACGTAGTCTGCCGTAGTGTTACTACGGTCAACTAGGTTGAAGTACGTTCGAAGTAGGTTCACAATTGGCAAAAAGAGGAAATGTAGAAAGTCTAAGTAGGTTGAACTACGTGTAAGTACGGTCAACTACATTCAACTGCGAGCAAAGTGGCTAGGGTTAACTAGGGTATCACTACGTCTAACTACGAGTAACAACGTTACACTACGTATAAACTACGTCCTAAGTACGCGCAACTACGGTAAATTAGGGTCAACTGCGTTAAGCTACGGTAAAACGTTTGGGCTGCGCCTGCGCAGTACGGGTAAGCTACAGCTTTGCTTCCCTGCTGTCTTGGTTCCCACTCTGTGGTTGAGTGAGATCCATCATGTTGGCATTGGCCCGCCAGGCACCATCAACGACGTTGTGCTGAGCATCCTCTTGGTCCAGAAGATGCTGGTCTGCAGCAGGGTTCCTCACCCTCAAGTAGTTGTGCAGGGCGACACACGATCTCACAACGAGGGTTGCAGTATCCACATGGAACTGGAGAGTGGAGGGTGGAGAGGAGACAGCGGAAGCGGTTTGCAAGTATGCCAAAAGCATTCTCCACCACACGACGTGCTCTGGACAGCCGGTAGTTAAAGAAACGTCTAAACCGCGTCGAGGAAAAGGTTTCATCAGCCAGGTCCTCATGGCGAATGCATCATCCCCTATGATGTAGTAGGGGGTGATAACATCATCCCCTGGTAGCGGGTCTGCATCTGGAACACCAAGGACACCATCCTGCAGTGCTTGGCGAAAGTCACAATGGTTCCAGATCTGGCCATCCGAACTAGAGCCGACGTCTCCAATTTGTGTCCACAGGAAGCGGTACTGGGCATCCACCAAGGCCATGAGTACAATGGAGTCAAACCCCTTATAGTTGTGGTAGATAGAACCTGAGTGGGGTGGCTTCTTGATTCGGATGTGCTTCCCATCAAGAGCACCAAGGGTGTGTGGGAACTGCCACTTCTGCTGAAAGGTCCGAACCACCTGCTGCCATTCTTCAGGTTCTGTGGGAAGCTTGACAAACACTGGTTCCAGGACATCAATCAGAGCCTGAAACACATCAACAATGAGGCCTGACATGGTGTTGTGGGCTACCCTGAAGCCGAACCGGAGGTCTCGGTAGTAGTTTCCAGTGGCCAGATACCTGAGGGTGAACGCCAGCTTTAGCGCAGGAGAGATGGGACACCTGAAAATGGTGGTCTGCTTGGTGATCCTTCCCCCAATCCTGGCCAGGATATCATAGAATGTGGCCACATCTACACGCAGAAATTGCTGGAAGGCCTGGGAGTCCTCCACTTGAAGCTCTGCCATCAGAGCCTCATACTGACCGTGGACGGGTCTACGCAGCAGCCAGTCCATGGTCCACCATCTCCTTTGTCTTCTATTCTCCCTCCTTTCCTGTTCCTCTAGGTCCTCCAAATCCACAAGATCTCTTGCCAGACCCACAAGTTCCATGTTTATCTGACACAAGAACTTCGCAATCGTGACTCTGTCACCCATTGTTTACGTATGCAGTTAAAAGTTTAATCCAAAAAAACAAGATGTCTGTAATCCCAGAAATGTACGCGACAGACTACAGGGACCACGTGACCAGGAACTCCTAAACAACATTTCTTATTAGTTGACCCTAGTTATCCGTACTATGAACATACTTCAAACGTAGTTCAACCCTAGTAGATCCCTAGTTGACCGTAGTGTTAACCGTATTGTTGATGTGTTTTGGCAGGTACTACGGTCAACTACGGTACACACTACGGTTAAGTAGGGTCAATTACGGTTAACTAAGGTCAACTACGTTCAAACTACGGTCACAGTAGGGTCACAACATCGTAGTTAACCGTAACCAATTTTTGAACATGTTGAAAAATTATGTGCTTACTACGGGCAAATCATAAGTTCAAACTACGTTCATTACTACGTTAAACTACGGTTATCTACGTGTAACTACGTTCAACTACGTTTAATACGTTCAACTACGGCCAACTACGGTCATTCCCCACTACGGTCAACTACGTAAGATGTGACCACGGCTTAAGGCGCGATGACTTAACCAATATGGAAACCTGTGTATTATATTCGAGTAATGCTGCGAAGCAGTGTACGAGATGTTGCGAATGAATTGTCTGCATTTATTAATAAGCATTTTTCATGTACTGATCATTGGGACCATGCTTTAATTAGATTAATATACTATATACACACTAGTTACACACTAGTTTTCGTCTAAAAAAGTACTGCATGAGTAGTGAAGCGATGATTAAAATAGAATACTCGCAAATAAGCTCATTAATGTAAATCATTATTGCATATAAAACAATACCAATACATACGAAAAAATCAAACTTCGCGGTGATTTTGGTGTTTAACGGGAAACATAGAAGTTATATAAAATAACTGTTTTTTTTTTGTCGTAAAGAAATCATTAGGTATTTAGGTGAATTCTTTTTTCTTTTTTTTTTTATATAACTCGTAGACACTTATATGGTCGATAATAATACTTATTTGACGGGGAAAAAACAAATAAGTTTTTATTTAACTGTGAAAAAAAATCAAAATTCGCGGTATTGGTATTTAGCGAGAAACATAGAAGTTATGTAAAATAACTTTTTTTTTGTCGTAGACAATCATTGTATAATTATCTATCTATAGGTGAATCCTTTGTTTTTCTACGTAACTCAGTCTAGAAAAAAGGTGTTTTAAGAGATCAGCTTCTTATTTTTGACTTAAGCAGATAAAAACAAAACGTCATAAACCAAACAGGACAAATTGATACAAATACTTCAATATTTACCTATGTAAGATGTTTTTTGATTGTTAACTGCCGAAAAAAAAACAACCACAGACTGCTTATAGTAAAAAACCCTGAACAAAAACTACTTTGCTAGCTTATCTTAGAGTGTAATTGCATATTTGCATATAGTTTTAGGTAAATATACTTGATGGAAATATACACCAACCTTTAACAAATGGTAATGCTCTTGTTCGTGGACATACGCTGCAGATACACATTGCTGCAGAGAGCTGCAGATACACATTATTACAGAGAGCTGCAGATACACATTGCTACAGAGAGCTGCAGATACACATTACTACAGAGAGCTGCAGATACACAATGCTACAGAGAGCTGCAGATACACATTGCTGCAGAGAGCTGCAGATACACATTGCTGCAGAGAGCTGCAGATACACATTGCTGCAGAGAGCTGCAGATACACATTACTACAGAGAGCTGCAGATACACATTGCAACAGAGAGCTGCAGATACACATTATTACAGAGAGCTGCAGATACACATTGCTGCAGAGAGCTGCAGATACACATTATTACAGAGAGCTGCAGATACACATTGCTACAGAGAGCTGCAGATACACATTGCTGCAGAGAGCTGCAGATACACATTATTACAGAGAGCTGCAGATACACATTATTACAGAGACCTGCAGATACATATTATTACAGAGAGCTGCAGGTACACATTGCTGCAGAGAGCTGCAGATACACATTATTACAGAGAGCGGCAGATACACATTGCTACAGAGAGCTGCAGATACAAATTATTACAGAGAGCTGCAGATACACATTGCTACAGAGAGCTGCAGATACACATTATTACAGAGAGCTGCAGATACACATTGCTACAAACAGCTGCAGATACACATTGCTGCAGAGAGCTGCAGATACACATTGCTACAGAGAGCTGCAGATACACATTGCTGCAGAGAGCTGCAGATACACATGATTACAGAGAGCTGCAGATACACATTGCTGCAGAGAGCTGCAGATACACATTGCTACAGAGAGCTGCAGATACACATTGCTACAGAGAGCTGCAGATACACATTGCTACAGAGAGCTGCAGATACACATTATTACAGAGAGCTGCAGATACACATTGCTGCAGAGAGCTGCAGATACACATTACTACAGAGAGCTGCAGATACACATTGCTGCAGAGAGCTGCAGATACACATTGCTGCAGAGAGCTGCAGATACACATTGCTACAGAGAGCTGCATATACACATTATTACAGAGAGCTGCAGATACACATTGCTGCAGAGAGCTGCAGATACACATTGCTACAGAGAGCTGCAGATACACATTATTACAGAGAGCTGCAGATACACATTGCTACAGAGAGCTGCAGATACACATTACTGCAGAGAGCTGCAGATACACATTGCTGCAGAGAGCTGCAGATACACATTACTACAGAGAGCTGCAGATACACATTGCTACAGAGAGCTGCAGATACACATTGCTGCAGAGAGCTGCAGATACACATTGCTACAGAGAGCTGCAGATACACATTATTACAGAGAGCAGCTCCAACAATAATACTTGATTGGAAACAGGTCACAACAAAATCTTATAAATTACACGAGTACTCATTCATTATTGAATTTATTAAACGAGTTGGCAAAATGGTAAAATGCGAGTCTTTTGCCGAGCATTATATCATTTTTTTTTTCTAACGAGTTTAATAAATTCAATAATGAATGAGAACGAATGTTATATTCTATTTATCACATAACTCACATATCGACTTTTATTGCCTGTCGCTTTAACACGCGAAACCGACATAAACCGTGGAAATTGGATCATAGTCATTATCGACTTTTTTTGACAGCGCATACTAGGCTTATTTGCATACTTATATAACCAGTGGTATATCGAAAATATAGAATGGTGTTATTCCACTCCCTATCACTAACACCGTGTAAGTTATATGATAAACATATTTATTTCGCAGGTTCAGTGTTGAAAACAAGGCGACTCGTCACCCAATGGCTTGGATGCCTTTTGGCAGTGGTCCAAGGACATGTGTCGGTCTTCGATTGGCG
This sequence comes from Cyrtodaria siliqua, assembly GCA_037043455.1. Taxonomy (NCBI): domain Eukaryota; kingdom Metazoa; phylum Mollusca; class Bivalvia; order Adapedonta; family Hiatellidae; genus Cyrtodaria; species Cyrtodaria siliqua. Next base: position 64,674 of record JAWPHD010005414.1, on the reverse strand, counting down.
CAGTTAGAGGGCAAAATGACGATCGTGAGAACTTTACGGAAATACACTGTTCTTCCTGGAGAAAGACTAAAGAAAAAACTTAAAATAGTTGAAGGTGCTACAATATTTCCCGAGGAAGGAGTTCACATAAAGATCGCCCATCGAACGAATCTGTCGCAGTAGATATATTCCCTCGATTAACAATGAATGCCTAGCAGTGATATTGCTACAGAGACTCTAAAACAATTGCCGTCTGGAAGTTCGGACGTATCTTAAAAGTATGTTTTAAAGTACACAAGTCATCTACCGAATCGAAAACATTTATTACAAAGTCGCGATATGTCAACGTGCGAAATTTTTCATTATGGTTGAACCAACACATAAGGATAGATCAATAGTATTTATTTTAATTACTATGTAAACGTTAGCCGTATGTACACGTCAACATGATGTACACGTTAATAGCAGATACACTACAACAGCAGATACACTACAACAGCAGATACATTACAACAGCAGATACACTACAACTGAAGATACACTACACCATCAGATGCACTACAACATCAGATACACTACAACTGTAGATACACTACAACAGCAACAGCAGATGCACTAAAACATCAGACACACTGCAACATCAGATACACTACAACAGCAGATTCACTAAAACATCAGATACACTACAACAACAGATACACTACAACAGCAGATGCACTACAACATCAGATACACTACAACTGCAGATACACTACAACTGCAGATACACTATAACAGCAGATACACTACAACAGCAGACACACTGCAACATCAGATACACTACAACTGCAGATACACTACTACAGCAGATACACTACAACAGCAGATACACTACAACATCAGATACACTACGACAGCAGATACACTACGACAGCAGATACACTACAACTGCAGATACACTATAACAGCAGATACACTACAACATCAGATACACTACGACAGCAGATACACTACTACAGCAGATACACTACAACATCAGATACACTACGACAGCAGATACACTACGACAGCAGATACACTATAACATGAGATACACTACAGCAGCAGATACACTGTCACTACAACAGCAGATACTCTACAACTGCAGATACACTACAACAGCAGATACACTACAACTGCAGATACACTATAACAGCAGATACACTGCAACAGCAGATACACTACAACTGCAGATTCACTACAACTGCAGATACACTTCAACTGCAGATACACTACAACAACAGATACACTACAACAGCAGATACACTACAACTGCAGATACACTACAACAGCAGATACACCATAACATGAGATACACTACAACAGCAGATACACTACAACATCAGATACACTATAACAGCAGATGCACTACAACATCAAATACACTACAACAGCAGATACACTACAACAGAAGATACATTACAACAGCAGATACACTACAACAGCAGATACACCATAACATGAGATACACTACAACAGCAGATACACTACAACAGCAGATACACTATATAACATATACTATTGGAACGGTATCAGGGTAAGGCATTGCAGACGAGTCGAACAATGTAAAACGTTTTTCACACCTAATATTGTGTTCTCACATCTAATCATAAAAGCCATACATTACGTACTTATTAAATTTCGTGTGTCATGAAAAGTTGTGCAATGGTTTAAAGGGGCTTGCCTCCAGATTTGTGTTCAGAATTACAGGGGTTGATCCACTATTTTCAAACACGATTTGTTTAAAAGTGTTCTGAAAAACTTGAAAAAAACACAAAGAATTATCAAAATGCGATGAAAAATAAAGGAGATATGACTTATTGAAAATTTGCAAATAAATGGAGGCGGTCATCTTGGAACGATGACGTCATCGCGCCTTTTTACCATATAAGGCATATTGATAAAAATACATTTTACAGCAAAGAAAATCACTTCAAATTGATTAAAAATAAATTTAGAGATGTAAAATGTATAAATTGTATTATTATTGTTCATTTGCAGTGATTTTCTTTGCTTTAAAATACATTTTGTCAATATGCCATATATGCTAAAAAGGCGCGATGACGTCATCGTTCCAAAATGGCCGCATCCATTTATGTTTCTTTGCAAATTTTCAATAGGACATATCTCTTTAACTTTGAATACTTGTTCGGAATGTAGGGAAAATATGTTTTGCAAGAAAACAGTATTTTCTGATGTTTAATTCAAGTTATAAATCCAATCAGATAATAAAGCGAAGTTCGTTTTAATAATGTAAACAAAGCTCGAAGATCAATGTAACTATTCGTTAAATTTAAAGGAAGTGAATTAAATATAAATTGTCAGTGTTCTCAATGAACGCGAATTTTACAGTTTCCAGTATTTCAGTTGAATGTGTTTCTTTGTTAGAAAGTTACGTGGGTGACTTATTAATTATTTTTTGTTCTATATCCAAAACCGATTTATTTTAGACCCATTCTGGAGGTAAGCGCTTTTAAGTATGGAAATCTACACAGGTGTTTATGTGCTGTGCATATACTCTTCCTATATTTGTTACATCAAGCACAGTGTTCATTGTTGAATGTGTATTTATTTATTACAATGTCTGAGGTCATATATCTAGTTCATAGCTTACATAACATATTCATTTAGGTCAGATATCTAGTTCAAAGCTTACATAACATATTCATTTAGGTCAGATATCTAGTTCAAAGCTTACACGTTTAAAGGTTATATAACATATTCATTTAGATCAGATATCTAGTTCATAGCTTACCTATTCATATGTGTGTTTGACCTTGACTTTTTATTAATTTATATGGTGTAACATTTAAACTTATTTATTGTATAGTATACATACCAGCCGATACTTTGTAATACCTATACATACCAGCCGATACGTTGTAATACCTATTGTTGTATAGTATACATACCAGCCTTGTATAGTATAAATGCCAGCCGATACGTTGTAATACCTCTTGTTGTATAGTATACATACAAGCCGATACGTTGTAATACCTCTTGTTGTATAGTATACATATCAGCCGATACGTTGTAATACCTCTTGTTGTATAGTATACATACCAGCCGATACGTTGTAATACCTTTTATATTACATCAGTTATGTCCGAGATATTACAAGTACAGTATTACAAGTACAGTATTACAAGTAATGCAGAATCGGTTGTTCATGATGATCAATAATAATTCATGACCGCGACTACGACATCTGGCACCACCAATCTACCACCTCTAGCCATCGTTAGTCTACGTGTGGGACCAGTTAGTCCCAGTTACTCTACGTCTGGCCTCAGTTAGTCCCAGTTAATCGACGTCTAGCCTCAGTCAGACCCAGTTACTCTACGTCTAACCTCAGTTAGTCCTCGTTACTCTACGTCTGGCCTCAGTTAGTCCCAGTTAATCGACGTCTAGCCTCAGTTAGTCCTCGTTACTCTACGTCTAGCCTCAGTTAGTCCTCGTTACTCTACGTCTAGCCTCAGTTAGTCCCAGTTACTCTACGTCTAGCCTCAGTTAGTCCCAGTTACTCGACGTCTAGCCTGTTAGTCCCAGTTACTCTACGTCTAGCCTCAGTTAGTCCTCGTTACTCTACGTCTAGCCTCAGTTAGTCCTCGTTACTCTACGTCTAGCCTCAGTTAGTCCCAGTTACTCGACGTCTAGCACCAGTAATTCAGCGTCTAGCCTAACTCAAACTACGTTTAGCCCCTGCTATTTTACTTCTAGCCCCAGTTAAATCATGTACAGTCCCAGTAAGACCTCTTCTAGATCCAATAAACAAACTCTAGCAACATAGACTACTCCAGCCCCAGTAAGACCTCTTTGGTATGACCCAGTTGGGGATTGACTGGGCTCCAAGTAATCCATTTCTAATCCTACTTAAGTTCCATTTAAGCAGCCTCAGTTATGTCAGTACAGCCGCACAAGTTAACCCAAATCTAGCCTGAATAAAGCCACATCAAGCCCCGGTTAAACCAACTGTAACAACACATCTAGACCACATTTAGACCATCTGTAGCCCCAGTTAAGCCACGTGAAGCCTCAGTTAGGCCAGTTAGCCCTAGTAAGGCCACCTTTAGCTCCAGTTACGCCACATCTAGCCACAGTTATGCCATTTCTAGCCCCAGATAGGCCGCCTGTAATGCCACTTAGCCACATTTATCCACACAGCGGTAAAGCCACATCCAGCGTTCAGGTTATTAACAAGGGATAGGTTATTAACATGTCAAGGGACGAACTCGGAATTAGTGTAACTACATATAAATATAGAACAGTGTACACTAGTTTCGTGTTAAGTCCTCCATGTATCGATGTTTAATATATGAACACTTTGTACCATCTTCAACATGAAGTGTATGTGTGATGTATATTTGTTATGAAAACGCCAAGATAACAAAAACCTAAAACATCGAAACCAAATGTCTCAAGTACGTGGTAATCATATACCATTATCACGTGGTAATCATATACCATTAGCACGTGGTAATCATATATCATTAACACGTGGTAATCATATATCCTTAACACGTGGTAATCTTATATCATTAACACGTGGTAATCATATATCATTAACACGTGGTAATCATATATCATTAACACGTGGTAATCTTATATCCTTAACACGTTCTAATCATAGATTCATAGATCGTCGTAATCATATATTCATAGATCAACAACACGTGGTAATCGTAGATTCATAGATCATTAACACGTGGTAATCATAGATCATTAACACGTGGTAATCATAGATCATTAATCATAGATCATTAACACGTGGTAATCATAGATCATTAACACGTGGTAATCATAGATCATTAACACGTATGTATTTTAAAGGTTTTATTCGTGTCATATTTACTTAAACAACTTAAATTGTTTATAGCTATTTTGGTTATGATTTTTGTTCGTTAATATATAATTCGTGAAATATGTCTATCGCCGTTTGTAAACATAGGCTTTTCCATTAAATTACGCATTACATAAGAAATAGTTAAGCATTATTTTTCGAGTGTATGTGATTTATACTGCTTCTTGAGGTCCGTAGGTCCGACAGCACAGTGTAAATCGCATATACGAGAAAAAGAAGCTCTACATGTGTCATGCCATAACTCTAAAGTTTTTACAAAAGGTCCGTTGTGTACGTCGTGCTATAACTGGCTAACTGCCAAATCCGTCAGTTATAGCACGACTAAAATATACGGCAGTTATTGCACGGGTCTTCAGGTTTATGATCAAAGGAAACCCATTAGAGATATGGTACAAATCAAAAGAATACAGCTTGGCAGTCTGACGCAGTTAGGTAGCACATGAGTTTTGTTTTTATCTGTTTTGTTTTCCAGTTGTCTATATATATTATATATGTTTTTTACCTAGATGATATTTTATCATTGCGTTTTTGTTCCTGTTGTCGGTGAGCTTTTAATCCTAATTTTTTTTTCAAATTTAATTTAAATACATACTAGTTTGAACGGTTATTTATTAGGAATAAACGATAAACATGCCTTATTGGCCCGATTATAGGGACTCGCGGCAATCTTGATTTTATTAAAGGGACAATGGCAATCTTGAAGTATTTGAAATGGGTGTCTCGATTTATATATCCAGTATCATTTTTACTTTTAACCTGTTTACATTTGTAAGTATTCACTATTTCGTCTTATTATTCTATAACTTTTAATATATTATTGGTGTAATAATATCAAAAATTAGTAATATGCAAAAACAAATGGCTTAATACAATTCTTATAATTAACATTAATGATTGAACAAATACAATACGATACTGGATTAATACATTAATATGCTTATTTGAATGCTTGATAACTACTTTAAGATTGCCGCGTGTCTCTTTAAAAATGCCATCCATAAAACTCTGCTTTACATTATACGTCAATATACTGAATTCGCTTTATACATTGAATGAAATCCCCGTCTCGTGAACTCTTTTAAGCGTATATTTTTTTTGAAACGACTGTGATATGAATTATATAAGTATATGTATTGATTTTTATTGCTTAATAAATATAAAAGTGTTCCCAGTAGTTTGTGTTTGTTAAAACAAATAATACACGTGACTATTTAAAATTGTTTAAACAATAAAATAAGTTAATTGAGCTGCTTGAATCTATACACATTTATTTAACTAGAAATGTGTTTCACGGAACACTTGTGTCACCTGCCGTGTGCTTATTTCAACTTGGTTAGGGCTTATGCAAAGGGGCATAACTCTGCCAAAATAAAAGTCAGCGTTATTGGATATATGTAACAACATTCCTTGGGTTTAGATGAAGATGTGTGTGAAGTTTCATGAACATCGGTCAACTATTTTTCAAGTTATGGCCAAGGTTAGGTCGACGGACAAAGTGATCCCTTAGTATCTGCATGCTACTCAAGCGACACAAAACGTATCAAATATCAATTACTGAACAATGTCAATTCACAGGCTCGGAAAGGTGAACAGCACGCAATAAAGTCCAACTATGAGTTATACTAAAGTCTATACAAACAGAGCATGTGATGTATGAACACAGAACCTGTGATTTAAAACACATAGTCTGTGATGTAAAAATACATATCTTGTGACGTATGAACACAGAGTCTGTGATGTACGGACACAAATTCTGTGATGTATGAACACATATCATGTGATATATGAACACGTAGTCTGTGATGTATGGACACAGAGCATGTGATGTATCAACACACATTCTGTGATGTATGAACACGTATCATGTGATATGAACACGTAGTATGTGATGTGTGAACACAGAGCATGTAATGATGAACACAGCATGTGATATATGAACACGTAGTATGTGATGTATGAGTACAGAGCATGTGATGTATGAGCACAGAGCATGTGATGTATGAACACAGATTATGTGATGTATGAACACACAGTCTGTGATGTATGAACACAGAGCATGCGATGTATGAAAACAGAGGATGTAATGTATGAACACAGTATGTGATGAATGAAGACAGCGTTTATGATATATGAACACACAGCATGTGATGTATGAAAACAGATTGTGTGATGTATTAACACAGAGTCTGTGATGTATGAACACAGAGCATGTGATGTATGAACATAGAGCATGTGATGTATGAAGACAGGGGCTGTGATGTACGAACACAGAGTATGTGATGGATAAACACACATTCTGTGATGTATTAAAGCAGAGCATGTGATATATGAAAACAGAGTCTGTGATGTATGAACACAGAGCATGTGAAGTATGAAGACAGAGCATGTGATGTATGAAAACAGAGTATGTGATGTATGAACACAGTCTACGATGTATGAACACACAGTCTGTGATGTATGAACACAGATCATGTGATGTAAGAACACAGAGTCTGTGATATATGAAGACAAAACATGTGATGTATGTATGAACACAGAGCATGTGATGTATGTACACATAGTCTGTGATATATGAAGACAGAACCTGTGATGTATGTAGACAGAGCATGAGAAGTACAAACACAGAGCATGTGAAGTACGAACACAGAACATGTGATGTACGAACACGGAGCATGTGATGTATGCACACAGAATCTGTGATATATGAACACACAGTCTATGATGTATGAAGACAGAGCATGTGATGTATGAACACAGAGCATGTGATGTATGAACACAGAGAATGTGATGTTTGAACACACAATCTGGGATGTGTAAAATACAGATCATGTGATATATGATCACAGAGCATGTGATGTATGAAGACAATGCATGTGATGTATGAACATAGAACCTGTGATGTATATAGACAGAGCATTACATATATGAACACAGAGCATGCGATTTATGAACACAAATCATGTGACGTACGAACACAGACCATGTGATGTATGAACACAGCGCATGTAATGTATGAAGACATAGCATGTGATGTATGAAGACAGGGCATGTGACGTGAAGAAAGAGCATGTGATGTATGAACACAAACTCTGTGATGTATGAGCACATCGTCTGTGATGTATGATCTATGAACACAGAGCATGTGATGTATGAACACAGAACATGTGATGTATGAACACAGAGCATGTGATGTATGAACACAGAGCATGTGATGTATGAACACAGAGCATGTTATGTATCAACACAAAGTATGCTAAGTATGAACACAGAGCATGCGATGTATGAACTCAGAACATGCGATGTATATGTAGACAGAGCATTAGATATATGAACACAGAGCATGCGATGTATGAACACAGAGAATGTGACGTACGAACACAGACCATGTGATGTATGAACACAGCGCATGTAATGTTTGAAGACATAGCATGAACACAGAGCATGCGATGTATGAAGACAGAGCATGTGACGTGAAGAAAGAGCATGTGATGTATGCACACAGAATCTGTGATATATGAACACACAGTCTATGATGTATGAACACAGAGCATGTGATGTATGAACACAGAGCATGTGATGTATGAACACAGAGTATGTTATATATGAACACAGCGTATGTGATGTATGAACACAAAGCATGCGATGTATGAACACGGAGTGTGCTAAGTATGAACACAGAGTATGCAATGTATGAACTCAGAGCATGCGATGTATAAACCTAGAGTCTGCGATGTATGAACACAGAGTATGCGATGTATGAAGACATATGAACATAGAATCTGCAATGTATGAACACAGTAAATGCGATGTATGAAGACAGAACATGCATGTGATGTATGAAGACAAAGCATGTGATGTATGAACACAGAGTCTGTGATGTATAAACACAGAGCAGAGTATGTGATGTATGAAGTATGTGATGTACGAACACAGAGCATGTGATGTATGAAGACAGAGTCTGTGATGTATGAATACAGATGATATGATGTATGAACACAGAGCATGTGATGTATGAACACAAAGTATGTGATGTATGAACACAGATGATATGATGTATGAACACAGATGATATGATGTATGAACACAAAGTATGTGATGTATGAACACAGATGATATGATGTATGAACACAGAACATGTGATGTATAAACACAGAGTCTGCGATGTATGAACACACAGTCTGTGATGTATGATCTCAGAGCATGGAATGTATGAACACAGAGTCTGTGATGTATGAAGAAAAAGTATGTGATCTATGAAGACAGAACCTATGATGTATGTAGGCAGAGCATGTGATGTACGAACACAGACTGAGAGCATGTGATGTATGAACACAGAGCATGTGATGTACGAACACAGAGCATGTGATGCAGGAACACAGAGCATGTGATGTATCAACACCGCGTCTATGATGTATCAAAACATCGTCTGTGATATATAATCACATCGTCTATGATTTATCAACACATACCCTGTAATGTATAAACATGGCATGTGAGGTAGCAACACAGAACTTGTGATATATGCACAATGATGCACGAACACAGAGCATGTGGTGCATGAACACAGAGCATGTGATGTATGAAAACAGAGCCTGTGATGTACGAACACAGAGCATGTGATGTACGAACACAGAGCAGGTGATGTACGAACACGGAGCATGTGATGTACGAACACGGAGCATGTGATGCATGAACACAGAGCATGTGAAGTATGAAAACAGAGTCTGTGATGTATGAACACAGAGCATGTGATGTATGAACATAGAGCATGTGATGTATGAACACAGAGCATGTAATGTATGAACATAGAGTCTGAGATGTATGAACACAGAGCATGTGATGTTTGAACACAGAACATTCGATGTATGAACATAGAGTATGCTATGTATGAAGAAAGAGCATGTGATGTATGCACACATAATCTGTAATGTAAGAACACAGAGTCTTTGATGTATGAATCTTGTGATGTATGAACACAGAGCATGTGATGTATGAACACAGAGCATGTGCAGTATGAAGACAGAGTCTGTGATGTATGAATCATGGGATGTATGAACACAGAGCATGTGATGTATGAAGACAGAACACATAATTATGTGATGTATAAAGACAGAGCATGTGATGTATGAACACACAGTCTGTGATATATGAACACAGAATATGTGATGTATGAACACATATCATCTGATATATGAACACGTAGTCTGTGTTGTATGAAGACAGAGCATGTGACGAAACAAGACAGAATATGCATGTATGATCACAGAGTATGTGATGTATGAACACACAATATGTGATGTATGAACACAGAGCATGTGACATATGAACACAAAGTCTGTGATGTTTGAATACAGAGTATGTGATGTATGAATACAGAGCCTGTGGTGTATGAACACAGAGCATGTGATGTACGAACACAGAGCCTGTGGTGTATGAACACAGAGCATGTGCAGTATGAAGACAGAACGTGTGATGTATGAGCATGGAGAATGTGATGTATGAACACGGAACACAGAGCATGTGCAGTATGAAGACAGAACGTGTGATGTATGAGCATGGAGAATGTGATGTATGAACACGGAGCATATGATTAACACATCGTCTGTGATGTATCAACACCGCGTCTATGATGTATCATCATATAGTCTGTGATGTATCAAAACATCGTCTGTGATATATAAGCACATCGTCTATGATTTATCAACACATACCCTGTAATGTATAAACAAAGATGTATAAACATGGCATGTGAGGTAGCAACACAGAACTTGTGATATATGCACACAATGTCTGTGATGAATAAACACATATCCTGTGAGGTATGAAAACAGAACCTGTATTTTTTAAAACATAACCTGTGAGATATAAACACATAGCTTGTGATATATAAACGCAAAGCCTGTGATGAATAAACTAAGAGCCTGGGATGAATAAACACAGAGCATGTGATATGTAAACAAACAGCATATGAAGTATAAACAAACAGCTTGTGAGATATGGACACAGAGTATGTGGTGTGTAAACAAAGAGACTGTGATATACGAACACAGAGCCCTTGATGTATCAACAAAAATACTGTGATATATAAACACAGAGCATGTGATGTGTAGACAAAGAGATTGTGATATGTGAATACATAGCACGTGATTCATCAACAAAATGACTGTGTTATATGAACACAGAGCATGTGATGTGTAAACTGTGTAAACACAGAATATGTGATATGTAAACAAAGAACCTGTGACGTATGAACACAGAGCCCGTCAACATAGAGACTGTGATATATACACACAAAGCATGTGATGTGTAAACTGTGTAAACACAGAGCATGTGATGTGTAAACAAAGAACCTGTGACGTATGAACACAGAGCCCGTCAACATAGAGACTGTGATATATACACACAGAGCATGTGATGTGTAAACAAAGAGCATGTGATATACGAAGACATAGCCCGTCATGTATCAACAAAGAGGCTGTGATATATAAACACATAGCATGTGATGTATAAAAAAGAGACTGTGATATATGAACACAGACCCCGTGATGCATCAACAAAGAGACTGTGATATATAAACACATAGCATGTGATGTATAAAAACGAGAAGGTGATATATGAATACAGAGCATGTGATGTATATACAAAGAGACTGCGTTATATGAACACAGAGCATGTGATGTTTAAACAAAGATAATGTGATGTATGAACACAGAGCATGTGATGTATAAACAACGAGACTGTGATATATGAACACAGAACCCTTGATCTATAAACAAAAAGACTGTGATATATGAACACAGAGCATGAGACGTATAAACAAAGAGCTTGTGATATATGAACACAGAGCCTGTGATCTATAATCAAAGAGACTGTGATATATAAACACAGAGCATGTGATGTATAAACAAAAGGACTGTGATAAACGAGCACAGAGCCCGTGATCTAAAAACAAAAATACTGTGATATATGAACACAGAGTATGTGATGTATAAACAAAGAGACTGTGATATATGAACACAGAACCCGTGATCTATAAAAAAGAGACTGTGATAAATGAACACAGAGCATGTGACGTGTAAACAATGAGCCTGTGATATACGAACACAGAGCCCGTGATATATCAACAAAGAGGCTGTGATATATAAACACATAGCATGTGATGTATAAGAAAGAGACTGTGATATATGAATACAGAGCATGTGACGGGTAAACAAAGAGACTGCGTTATATGAACACAGAGCATGTGATATTTAAACAAAAATAATGTGATATATATACACAGAGCATGTGATGTATAAACAAAGAGCATGTGGTGTACGAACACAGAGCCCTGGATGTATAAACACAGGACCTGCGATTTAAACACCTCATTGAGTTATTTAAGCAGTTTAGTAAATGTGTGGTTCAGAACTAAAATTAGGGTTTAGCATTGTTTAATTTTAAAACAATTAATCCCTTTCATCCGTAGTTTATGATGCGGAAACTACACATACTGTGGTACTTTAATATCGGAAATAGTTAACATGCGTTATTGCCTAAAACAATGGTCACATTTACGCTATTCATATTAAGTTCCCATACGAGCCTTTCAGAACAGAGAAAAACAATCCCCCAAGAACAATATCAACATTAGGAGTGACTTGCTTTTTTGTCCAAGGAATTAGCATACATGTCGTATACAATTTTAAGAAAATGTGATCCCTAGACATTCCTTAAAGGGACTGGAGGCGATCTGGAAGCACTGAGGGTTTCAATCATAATACGAATGCAACCATCATAACGTGATTCAGATTCATTTCAAGGTAGCTATCCACCAACAACAGTCCGATTTTACAACATATACACTGTTTCTAAACCTACTAACGTGGAAAAATAAAAGTTACCATTTCTAATTAAGTATTCAAACGCCATAGACGCAATATAAACAGTTTTAACCAGACAGGCCAACCCCCCATGAAGAGTTACCAACTCATATCTCATTTTACGCATATCTAGTCACGGGTATTACCTACACTTAACTTGTAATCGTCATATATACATTATTATATGACCTGATCACCTGGAAAAAGGTATTGATAAACGGTTTTGTAGTGTAATGTTGCCGTTATTTTGAAGGTTAGTGTCTTTAATACGTACGCATATTTCATATGAAACATAAGCAAATTATGAAGGTTTTAATTTGTATTTGAATTGACTCCACTTCCTCTTGAATTGACTCCACTACCTCTTTTATTGACTCTACTTCCTCTTGAATTGACTCCACTACCTCTTTTATTGACTCCACTTCATCTTCTAGATCGCCTCCAGTACCTCTTTTATTGACTCTACTTCCTCTTGAATTGACTCCACTACCTCTTTTATTGACTCTACTTCCTCTTGAATTGACTCCACTACCTCTTTTATTGACTCTACTTCCTCTTGAATTGACTCCACTACCTCTTTTATTGACTCCACTTCCTCTTGTACCTCTTTTATTGACTCTACTTCCTCTTGAATTGACTCCACTACCTCTTTTATTGAGTCCACTTCCTCTTTTATTGAGTCCACTTCCTCTTGAATTGACTACACTACCTCTTTTATTGACTCTTCTTCCTCTTGAATTGACTCCACTACCTCTTTTATTGACTCTACTTCCTCTTGAATTGACTCCACTACCTCTTTTATTGACTCTACTTCCTCTTGAATTGACTCCACTACCTCTTTTATTGACTCCACTTTCTCTTCTAGATCGCCTCCAGTACCTCTTTTATTGACTCTACTTCCTCTTGAATTGACTCCACTACCTCTTTTATTGACTCTACTTCCTCTTGAATTGACTCCACTACCTCTTTTATTGACTCCACTTTCTCTTCTAGATCGCCTCCAGTACCTCTTTTATTGACTCTACTTCCTCTTGAATTGACTACACTACCTCTTTTATTGACTCTACTTCCTCTTGAATTGACTCCACTACCTCTTTTATTGACTCCACTTTCTCAAAGTGAAACAAAAAAATAGCCATGTCATACTATTAAATGTAGAAAAAATCAAATAAAAAACACCAGATGTGGATCCAGAACTGAGTTTAAGTGGGATGGGTTGTGAAATCTTGAGCGGCGGACTAAGGGGTCCGGGGGCAAACTCCCCCGAAAACATTTGGTTTCTTTCCTTACATGTCACACTGTAGTCGTTAAAGGGACACTCGGCTAGTCGTTAAAGGGACACACGGCAATCATGATTTGTAGAAAACTTGCGGCGTCCCGTTAGTTATCTCTTAACTTGCATTTGTTCAGTCATTAATATTAATTGTTAGAATAGTCAAAGCAAATTATTTTTACATACTACTAACTTTTTATAATATTGCACCAATAATATATTTACAACTTGGTAAAATAGTGAAGAAAATTGAAACTCTCATTTTTTATTTAATTATATGCAAGCAGTTTTAAAGTCAAAATGACGCAGGATAACTAAATCGAGGAGCAAATTTTAATGTTTGAATAACACTCAAGATTGCCATGTGTCCCTTTAAACCCACTGATTAACAATGGTGGACCCCGACGCACGCCAACTAAAATCCGACAAGCAAACACTATTAAGGAGTGAGAGGATTTATTTATTGTTAGTGTGTTCGAGAGGGGACGTCGGGGTCCGCCCCCTGGATCCGCCCTTGAACAGTCTACAGTATTTGATTGGTTTCAATGGTTCTATGATCTCGTTTATAAAAGTTGAAAGTGAAGCACAACACGCGATACTAGATTAATATTCAGAAAATAAGGTTTTAAACGCATTTATTTTAACAATTCATTTTGTATGTGCTTGTCCTCTGTTTGAAATCAATATGTAGACGCTATTTATTGTCCAAATACTATCTAGAAATAATACATTAACAATTTACTTGAAGAGTCAACGACTTTTGAATAATCGAGGATGATTATTTAATAATGACATGTCTTTATGGATTCACGTTAAAACACGAACGTAACATGCTTTGGTGGCTTTTAATGATTTATAAACACGTTTATGGAAAGTAGTTCTCATATTAATGTAATTATATTAGTACATTAAAGGCTTTAACACACCAGTTACACATTGTTTATCAAATCCTATCCATCTGTTCAGGTCATAAAATAATGCATATGAGCCGATTAAAAGTATAGATTTATTCACGGGTTCTTAAAATATCTCCGAGATAGAATATGCGTAAAAAGAATTATGAGTTGGTAACTCTTAATTCGACGTTCGAGTTTGGATTTTGGTTGGATGGTTATAGCTGTTTATAGTGTGTCTATTGTTACACGTTTTAACTGTAACAAGAAAGGAAGCAAAACCAGCAACACAAAACTATAATTAACACATTTATTTACATGAAATATTCACTTACAGAACACACAAAGCCAGTTTTTCACTGATATTCAATTTTTTAATTAAGTCCATAAATAAAATAAAATTAATACAAGTATCCAATGTTCCTTTAATTCATATTAGAAAATGTCTCTTTAATCCAAAACAGTAAGAGTCTCTTTAATCCAAAACAGTAAGTGTATTTTTAATCCAAAACAGTAAATGTCTCTTTAATCCAAAACAGTAAGTGTTTCCTTAATCCAAAGCAGTAAGTGTCTCTTTAATCCAAATTAATTTCCAATATTTCTGGTTTAGTCCAAATATCCAATTTCACTGTTATTATGAATGAGCACAGTATGTATTAAATCCTCTCACAATTATATTTCCTAAAAGCATCCAAATATAAATTAACTTTAATGAAGAATACTGAAACTAATCTGCTGAGCAGCTGCTCCCAGAGTCTGTTTATATACTGTCTTAGACTGTTCCTGAAGGCCTCCCCACTAAAACCGTCCAGTGAGAACATCATCATAAATGAATTTGCATAAATGGTATACATCTATTCTAATTTCAGCTGTTCTTCAAGGCCAAAATCAATAATAAATATACAGCTCATATGTTTACAACATCTATAGGGTAACACTATAGAGTTTGGATTTTCAAAATATATAAGTTCTGAAGGCAAAGTTACTTCTTGAGGCATGTGCTTTTTAATGTATAAACTTCTTGAGGCACATTCTGCTTGAGGCATACTATTCTTGAGAAATATACTTCCTGAGGCACATATACTTCATGAGACACATATACTTCCTGAGGCACATATACTTCATGAGACACATATACTTCCTGAGGCACATATACTTCATGAGACACATATACTTCATGAGACACATATACTTCCTGAGACACATATACTTCATGAGACACATATACTTCATGAGACACATATACTTCCTGAGGAACATATACTTCATGAGACACATATACTTCATGAGACACATATACTTCATGAGACACATATACTTCCTGAGGCACATATACTTCATGAGACACATATACTTCCTGAGGCACATATACTTCATGAGGCACATATACTTCATGAGACACATATACTTCCTGAGGCACATATACTTCATGAGACACATATACTTCCTGAGACACATATACTTCCAGAGGCACATATACTTTATGAGACACATATACTTCCTGAGACACATATACTTCCAGAATCACATATACTTCATGAGACACATATACTTCCTCAGGCACATATACTTCCTGAGACACATATACTTCCAGAGGCACATATACTTCATGAGGCGCATTTATTTATAGGGACACATATACATTTGAGGCATATATACTCCTTGATGCATATATTATTCTTGAGGCACATATTATTCTTGAGGCACATATACCCCTTGAGGCACATATTAGGGCTGGCGTGGCGCAGTCGGTAGCGTGGCGGACTGTAACCGGAGGCCCCGGGTTCAATCCTCCGTGGCGCCACTAAGTTTCGTCGGTGTGTTCTTGGGCAAGACACTAGCCTCGTCCGTTGGATGGGGACGTAAACCGGGCGGTCACGTGTGTCGGTCTATCCTCCGAGCTTGTTAAAGAACCATAGGAATCTATTCGATAATAAGAGTAGGGCACGGTTCCCGGATTCCTATGTATCCTTCCCCTCTCTCTGGGGCGGCTTTAAATAACCTATACTGTGTTGATGAGCCGTTAAACATCATTCAGTTTAATTCAGTTCAATTAATTACATATATTCTTCTTGATGCACATATAGTTCTTGAGGAACATATAGTTCTTGATGAACATATTCTTCTTGATGCACATATAGTTCTTGAGGAACATATAGTTCTTGAGGAACATATTCTTCTTGATGAACATATTCTTCTTGAGGAACATATAGTTCTTGAGGAACATATTCTTCTTGAGGAACATATAGCTCTTGAGGAACATATTCTTCTTGAGGAACATATTCTTCTTGATGCTTGAGGAACATATAGTTCTTAAGGAACATATAGTTTTTGAGGAACATATTTTTCTTGAGGAACATATTCTTCTTGAGGAACATATAGTTCTTGAGGAACATATTCTTCTTGAGGAACATAATTAAAGTTCTTGAGGAACATATTCTTCTTGAGGAACATATTCTTCTTGAGGAACATATAGTTCTTGAGGAATATATTCTTCTTGAGGAAGATATAGTTCTTGAGGAACATATTCTTCTGGGGGAACATATAGTTCTTGAGGAACATATTCTTCTTGAGGAACATATAGTTCTTGAGGAACATATTCTTCTGGGGGAACATATTCTTCTTGAGGAACATATTTTCATGAGGAACATATTCTTCTTGAGGAACATATAGTTCTTGAGGAACATATTTTCTTGAGGAACATATTCTTCTTGAGGAACATATAGTTCCTGAGGAACATATTCTTCTGGGGGAACATATTCTTTTTGAGGAACATATTCTTCTTGGGGAACATATTCTTCTTGAGGAACATATAGTTCTTGAGGAACATATTCTTCTTGAGGAACATATTCTTCTTGAGGAACATATAGTTCTTGAGGAACATATTCTTCTTGAGGAAAATATTCGTCTGAGGAACATATTCTTCTGGGGGAACATATTCTTCTTGAGGAACATATTCTTCTTGAGGAACATATAGTTCTTGAGGAAATATTCTTCTGGGGGAACATATTCTTCTTGAGGAACATATTCTTCTTGAGGAACATATTCTTCTGGGGGAACATATTCTTCTTGAGGAACATATTCTTCTTGAGGAACATATTCTTCTTGAGGCATTTTTACTTGTTGAGTTATATACATTTTGAGGCTCATCTGTGGTGTTTTACCTTACTCTCGTGCACTTTTTGAGGTACTTACATTTTTATTCAGACATATAATTCTAAATGTATATACTTCTTGAGGTACGTATCGGTCTTCAATCTTGATGCATATATACCTATTGAGGCATATATACTTCTTCGTGAGGCATATATACTTCTAAAGGTATATTCTTCTTGAGGCACATTCTGCTTGAGGCGCATTATTCTTGAGGAATATACTTCTTGAGGCATATATTCTTGAGGTGTATACCGCTTGAGGCATTTATACTTCTTCGTGAGGCATATATACTTCTAAAGGTATATTCTTCTTGAGGCACATTCTGCTTGAGGCGCATTATTCTTGAGGAATATACTTCTTGAGGCACAATATAAGTATTGATGCATATTTACGTCTTGGGGCAAATATACTTCTTTAGGGCATATGCTTCTTGAGGTGTATACCGCTTGAGGCATTTATACTTCTTCGAGCATTTATTCTTCTTAAGGCACATATACTTATTGAGGCGCATACACCTCTTGAGGCCCATATACTTCTTGATGCACATCTACATCTTGATGCACAAATACCTTTTGAGGAACAACTACTTCTTTAAACATATATACCTTTTGTGGCACATACACTTCTGCGAAGCATATAGTTATTTAGGCCCATATACTTCTTGATGCACATCTACATCTTGATGCACAAATACCTTTTGAGGAACAACTACTTCTTTAAACATATATACCTTTTGTGGCACATACACTTCTGCGAAGCATATAGTTATTTAGGCCCATATACTTCTTGATGCACATATACATCTTGATGCACAAATACCTTTTGAGGAACAACTACTTCTTTAAACATATATACCTTTTGTGGCACATACACTTCTGCGAAGCATATAGTTATTTAGGCCCATATACTTCTTGATGCACATCTACATCTTGATGCACAAATACCTTTTGAGGAACAACTACTTCTTTAAACATATATACCTTTTGTGGCACATACACTTCTGCGAAGCATATAGTTCTTTAGGCTCATATACTTCTTGCAACTATTTCTTGAGGCATATACTTCTATAGAGGCATACTCATCTTGAATCACATATACCTTTTGAGACCCTTTATATATTGAGGCACCTATACGTCTTGTTGCATCTTGTTTTCTTAAGGCATCTATATGTTGTGACCTTTACGTTTTATGGAATGCATGCATTTAAGGCTCACCTATGTCTCGAGACAACTAAACGTCTGGATCGGAATTTACGTTTTAATGCGTCTTAAGGCACCAATAAACACTGAAGCATATCTCTTAACCCTTAACCTGCTAAGCACGACTATAATAGCCTTTGCGTCCATTGTAAACATTGTAAATTGTCAGGGTTTACAATGTTTTGCTGTTGATTAGTCATTTTCGCCCAAACACCCCTTTGTCACATAAATGGAATGGTCTTAATTCAAAGAAAGAACAGTCCATTATATATATGTAGCGGGTTAAGGGTGAAGATAACTATAGGTATTGAGGGTACCTTTTCTTCTAAGTGAACCTATATGTATTGAACACATTTCATTTTGAAGCACATGTACGTTTGATGCAAGTATACGCATTGATACACCTTTATATCTTGCTGTACCTGCTGTCCTCTCATTACGTGGTCCCGCCTTAATTCCATTAAGTAATGGGAAAGCTTATATAATCAGGATTTTATAAACATTTTTAAAAAAATGCAATAACCTGTTTAAAATTACCTTTGTTTTAATGTTACACTATGCAAACCTTTTTAGCCGAAATTAAGGTTTTATTTCATACCCCAGCCAAGAAAGTAATACTCGGACCACGTAAAGTTAAGGTTACTTTTTGATCTTGAATCACATATACGAGTAAGACTTGAGGTCATTTAGGTCTTCACGTCTAACAACACAATTGTTTTTGCCTGTTCTTCATATGTAGCAGGACCTCTCTGAACCACTGTACAACTTCCTGATATTTTCTTATTTTTTTTCCTGTTTACTCTAAATATCCAGTCTAAAATGACGGGGTTGACCAATTAGCTTTTTTAATATCCATAGTTTGAAGAAACCCTGTTGAATTTACATTTCCTTTTTAAAAGTATCACTACCCAGTATTAGATTCTCAGATCTGGGACTAAAAACATTCAGGCATATCCAAACATATATGCATTCATCAACGTGTCCTATTCTTGTCACCTGGAACAAAAACAGAGAAGATATTTGTACATTTTAAGAAATAAACAAGAACGGAATAACACAGTTTTTTTGTTAAGTGCAAGAACGTTCCTACAGTTGGTCGCAAGGGAGATAACTGTTTAGTGAAACCGTGCGACCTTGAAGGCATCATGAGGCAGCTGTACGTTTACGTGTCGAAGCTCGTGTATTTTGATGCACCTTTACGTATTGGGTGCATATAGGTCTTAAGCAAGCCTCGTCCGTCGGATGGGGACGTAAACCGGGCGGTCCCGTGTATCGGTCTATCCTCCGAGCACGTTAAAGAACCATAGGAATCTATTCGATAATAAGAGTAGGGCAGGTTCCCGGATTCCAATGTATCCTTCCCCTCTCTCTGGGGCGGCTCTAAATAACCTATACTGTGTTGATGAGCCGTTAAACAACATTCAATTCTTGATGGATGTATATATGCGTATTTACTTCTTATTGCAAATATACTTACTGACCAATATCTAAGTTTTGAGGAATTTATAAGTCTCGAGGTTTTTATGTCTTGACACACGTATACGTCGTCATGGTGTATTTAAATTTCTGGAGGATTTTTATTTTTTGAGTCACCTTTACGTCTTAAACACCTACCTTTTAAGGTATTTATACGTTCTTAGGTACCTATAATTGTTTTGGAGGTCTTTGAACTGAAAGAACATAGTGGATTGTCAGTTGTTAATTTTTATCTTATGTTTTGTTTGTTTGTTTGTTTGTTTGTTTGCATGGTGTTTTACGTCATTTTCAACACATGTAAGGTTAATAATGACGGTCGATTTTTTTGTGGTGGAGGCCGACCACTCACTTTTCCTGGGTAGAACCAATCCGCCATCCATAAGAATCGACACTTCTCACTTACAAGTCTAGCTCCCAGTGGGATTCGAATCCGCAGCGGTGAGAGGCGAAGGTTTACAACGCAGTTCGTCGTTAACCATTCTGCCAAGGAGACTCTTTATCTCACGTAGACACATATGTGTTGCTAGAATATTATGGTTTGTGCGTGTCGGGAACCATTTGAATGTGGTATATCTTTGGTTATTGAAAATGGTCAAGTAAATATCTGATTCCAAACTGGATTGGTGATTTTGGTACCTTTTATTTGATGAAAGTTTTGCAGTAGGGATTTTAATGTTTTGGCTTAGTATGAGATATATATTTTTCATTCCCTTCTTGTGTTTTTTTGTGTATATTTTAATAGGATTTGGTATGCTGGGCTTATCAAGTTTCCGAGTAGCTCCTATGCTAATATAGATAGATAGATATTTTATTCAAACATAAGGCATTACGCCCAACAGTTCACATGCAAATAGTACATACATATAAACATGTATATATGAAATACACACAATATTTTCCAGTTAATGACAATTTGTATAATTTCATAGGTGAGTTTCAAGATCATCTGTATATGTTACTAGTTAAAAAGTATTTGACAACTATTAAGTATATAAGTGTTTAATATATATTTTTAAATTAATATTCCTAAGTACTGATCAGAACACATTTATATCTGTGGACAAAAATGGAGAAAAGTGATATTTATTTATAAAACATGTCGTCTCTTCTTTTAAAACTTTTACGAATGAAAACGGACAGTTTCTTTAATAAACTCTTGTTTTCTGTTGTCATAAGTTCAATAAATTTTGGTATGTTTGGCCGTTTCCAAAAATATTTGTTAACATATACTTTTCTTATATCTTGATATAGTGAACACTCCAATACAAAGTGAAATTCGTCTTCTAGTATATTACATATGCTAATATATGTTTTCATTTGTTTGATAGCAGTTACGACACTGTGAAACTGTGATACTGTAGAAAATTAATGTTTGCATTAAATGCCTTTTTTATTTCTTCATGTATGTATAATTTCTCATCATGTTTTTATAATGTCTTTATAATATACATCCCTTTATCAAACCAGAAATTTTATAAAATAGCTTTTTTTATCCAACCTTGACATTTTCGTTATTACAAATTGGGGCTTGATAAGATTAGATCTATGTTCATTGGCTTGGAACTGGATAGTATTAGTATGTGTGACTTTAATATTTTTTTCCAAAAGGGGTTTGAAAAAGTATAATATATATGTGAACATTACGAAATAAAGTATTGATCATTTCTTGTGCACACAACTCCGCACCAAGATAATTTGTTTATGTCTAAATACAATTTTAAGATATTACCATATTTGCTTTCCTCTAACAGCAATTTCACACCCGATAACCGGCAGCCGTAGACACAGTTCGGCAGCCGTAGGTACAGTTCCCGGTAAAAAAAACCGGTAAGTTTCAAAAGGGTAAGTAAATCTAGTTTTCTGACTTGTTAGCCTTAAACTATTAGAAAAGCGAATCGGCCATTTTAATTTGGAAGGAATGTTGTGTATGTCACCTGATTCCCGTGAAATTTGAACCCATATTATGCGAGTTACGGTAGGTTAAATGTTGAAATCAAGCTAAAAAATGTGATTGTAGAAAGTTAGAGACCTGGTACTCGGTTAATAGTCGAGTTTAAGAGATTTGAGACATACCGCAATTAAATATAATCTTTCCTAAATAAACAGTCCAAATTTTAGCCCACAGAACATTTTATTAAAAGAGTTGTGAGTAATTAAACTCGACCGGGTATTGAAAAATGGCAGGAGTACGGTACAGTTCCATTATTTATTGGCAGGTAGCTAGTACAGTTCCGAAAAATGGAAGGAGTATGGTACAGTTCCAAGAAAATCGGACGCTAAAGTCTTTTCTCCTTTGGTATAGTGGTGTTATTTCGAAAACACTAATAAAGAAGTAATGTTTATATAATTATAAACATCTTCGGTCCTTCCATAAACGATTTTAAGTATTTAAGAAAACCTGAGTTACGTCCCCTTTTTATAATTCACCATTTATGACAACTGGCGTTTGGTATTTAGATGTTTTGGAATAGATAGATTAATTTTAATTATTGCATATTGAACACATCACATTAATTACGGATTGTATATATTTAGACTGAGAGGTTGTCAAATGCAAACTATTTCTCTATTCAGAACTTTATTTCTTCTTTCTTATACATGGAGTTGTGTCTATTATTCTGCAGTGTGTATAGGTGGTACCTGTGATGTTTTTGAGTATACCTCAATGTCGCCGTTTAATTTGTCTAATGTAAAACGTAAAAATAAAAATGAATTTAAAAATATGTACTTTCAACGTTAAAGGATTAGGCGAAACGAAAAAACGAAGACAAATATTTGAGTGGCTTAAACTAAACAATTATTCAATATGTCTTCTACAGGAATTACATTGTGAACCAAATTGTTTTGGAAAATGGAAACATGAATGGGGACACGACGCTTATTTTAGCGGTGACAGTAGTAATAGCAAAGGCGTGGGCATCCTTGTAAACCCAAACGTCCAATGTAAAATTTAACACAGTAATAGATATTGAAAAAGATAAGAAAAACGGTACAATGGATGGAAATAAAAAGACCAGAGACAAGATAAATTCCATAATTTCAAACTATGATATATGGCGAATATTGAATCCCGATACTAAACATTTTACATGGCATTCGAATCATAAACCTCCGATATTTTGTAGGCTTGATTACTTTTTAATATCCTCAAATATAGTAAATAATATTACAAAGTGTAAAATACTGATCTGCAGGTCTGCGTTCGGATCATTCATTAGTATATTTTAACATTAACCTGTCAAAACAAAATCACGGTCCCGATTATTAATAAATGGTAACGAAATTAAACATCAAAATGATATAATTGCAGAAACAAAATTATATTACGAAAAACTATACAAAAAAATTAACCCAATGGATTCTAATCACGATTTTTTTCCTAATATAAATGTTCCGAAACTAAACGAAGAACAGAAGCATAATCTTGAAGGAAACCTTAATGAATACATATATATCTTTATTTCCTCCATATTGAAGATTCACATATATAAGTACAAACACTACAAAGTTACACTTACACGTAATAACCATGTATATAAAATGAACAAGAACATATTTACAAGTATATTTAAAAAGTTACCTGATTTTATAGTTATTTCAAACTAATATAGAGTCTCAAGTAAATGATAATAGATTAAAGAAGTGATACATATACATCAACGATGTGACATCTTTCTAAAAAGAGAATGTCACTTTCTTTGAGAGAGTACCACATCTCACATCCAAATAATCCTTTGTGAAGCACAATAGACTTATATATTTTCCTAGATGTAAATGGATGCAGCCCACCCTCCCGGTATATACCACTGCATTCGAGGCTTAAAAGAGTTCCCTTAATCCTTGCATTTGCTTCTTTCAAATTGTCTTCATGCTTTATGTATTTATCAAAGCGCACGCCAAGATGGTTATATAATGTTACTTCATTTATATTGTCATTGCCAATTTTCCAGATCCTTTTTGACTTTAGAAACTTAGACTTAGTTTCATTGCACACAATTACAGCAGACTTGGAAGCATTATATTCGTAACCCCAACGGCAAGAGTAGTCGTAGCAAATGTTTATTAATCTTAATTAAATTATTTTAGATTGATTTAAAACTCTTCTATTTGAATTCGGTTAACTATTCATTTGACAACGGTAACTTAACCACGCTACAAAAACAAGGTATAATAACGCTCTTACCAAAAAAGGATAAGTAACTTACAACACTTAATAACTGGAGACCAATAACGTTATTAAATATTGACTATAAAATCGCTACAAAAGCAATCGCAAATAGAATGAACAGTGTTATTTCACATATAATTAATGCATCACAGACAGGTTTTATAAAGGGGAGGTATTTAGGGGAAAATGTAAGACTTTTATTTGATGTCATGGATTATCTTAACGACAACGAAAGTCCAGGTTTACTTTTTTTCGCAGACTTTGAAAAGGCATTTGATAGTATAGATCATGATTTTATTTTTACATGTTTGAAATATTTTAACCTTGGTGATTCAATAATAAATTGGATAAAACTATTTTATCATAATATACAAAGTTCTGTATCAAATAATGGACATATATCTGAATTCTTTAATGTACAAAGAGGAGTTAGACAAGGATGCCCACTGTCACCAATTTTGTTTATTATTGCTATTGAATGCTGTAAAACTTGAGAAAAACATTAAGGGGATAGTTGTTTCATTTTTCGCCGACGACGCAACGTTTATGATAGATGGTTCACAAAAATCATTAGAAACGCTTGTTAACATTATTGAACAATTTCGAAATATATCTGGGTTAAAATTAAAATACAGATAAAACAACTATTTTAAGAACTGGAAGCCTTAAAAATACTAAAATTGAATACTGTAAAAACAAAAAAGTTCGATGGACATCAGATAAAGCAGTTACCTTAGGGATGGTTTTCACAAATAATAGAAATAAATTACATGAACTCAACTTAAATACACAAATTGCTGAATTTTATACGTGTTTAAATAAATGGAAAAAACATGATTTATCATTGATAGGTAAGATCACAGTGATCAAAACGTTTGCGCTTCCAAAACTTATATACCCGTTAACAGTACTAGAAAACCCTAAAAAGAATATTATCAAACAAATAACAAAACATATGTATGAATTCCTATGGAATGAGAAACCTGATAAAATAGGAAGAAAAACTTTAATACAGGAATACGAAAAAGGAGGGCTTAAAATGATAAACTTGAAAGTGTATATAAATTCTTTAAAGTGTAGCTGGATTAGGCGAATATTAGACCAAACTAATAACGGATTATGGAAACGTTCCTACGCAAAAGATCTAAATAAAATAGGTGGAAGTGCGTTTTTCGAATGCAATCTTAATAGTGAAGACGCAAATACCATTGGCATAAAAAATGTATTTTTAAAAAAAATCATTGAAAGTTGGTCAAAAGTAAATTTTACGAAGGATGTAGAATATATTTCCAAACAGATCATCTGGAACAACTCTTCATTAAAACACAAGAAAAAAGTAATCTATATTAAAGAATGGGATAATTTAGGATTGAAATATATTGAACAACTATACGATTATCGAGTCAAGAGATTTTTTACATTTACAGAGTATTAACAAATATTCGGAGTCAAAAATAGTGACTTTCTACAATACCATACGTTAATTAACAGCATTCCAAACGAATGGAAAACGTTATTCCAAGAAGAACAAATAAATGTAACAAATAGCAAAAATGTTCTGATGAAGAGTTTTCTAAAGAGTAAAATGCCAAATAAACTCCTAACTAAATTACTGATAGAAAAAGAGACACATAACAATATTGTGAAACCACAAGTAAAGTGGGAAGGTATTCTCGGAGATCTAGATTGGAAAAACATTTATTTTTCATCATTCAAAAGTACAATTGACACAAAACTACGTACATTCCAATATAAATATATCATGAGAATCATACCATGTAATAAGATACTGTATAAATGTAAACTAGTTAGTTCTAGTTTATGTGATTTTTGTGGAATGCATGTAGAATCTCTTATACACTTATTTTGGGAATGTCCAATTATTCAACAATTTTGGACGAGTTTACAAATATTTCTCCAGGATAAAAAGTTTGGATGTAAATTTTGATCTAAAAACAATATCATTTTCTATAAGTAAAAACACAAATAATAGTAGTATTATCAACTTTATTATACTTATAGCAAAATATTTTATTTTTATAAAAAAATGCAGGAAAGCCATCCCAGAGTTTAATTGTTTTATACAATATTTAAAAAAAAGAAAGGACATAGAACAGAACATTGCAGTATTTAAAGATAAAATTGAACAACACAACGAGAAATGGGAAAAGTTTAACGCATAAGGGAAACTAGATGGTGACCGAGATATACAATAAAATAATCAACGTATATAATTAAAACTGTATAAAACAATCATTGATTTAGCCTAAGTCTAACACTCCAATACTCCTGTTCCTACTATCTGTCAAATCTTTATATGTCTGCTAATTCTAATTTCTTCTAAAGTTTCTTTTAGGGCATACATGTATTGTAAGATGTTGCATCAATGCAACACATTGCTATACAACTGTACGTTAAAAGTTCATATATGCTTGTAACATTTTGTAATATATTATGCATTGAGAGAAATAAAATATTAAAAACGAAAAAAAAAAAAAAATCAAAAAAAAAAAATCATTACGTTTTAAGGCCACTCGTATCGGAACAATCTCTACCCAGAGTACACTCGTTCCTCATTTGACTATGTCAACTTCAAAGAAAGTAGGGCGAACGGTTAGGTCACGTGATTATTCAAAAAGGTTTATGACGATGTTTATAATAAATCCTTTTGTGTGATCCGCAAAGATAAAATATAGACCTATATTCAATATTTTCAAATTGTTTTTCTATGAGTTATAATGTTTAGTAATTTTCTGCTATCGAGCTTCGGTTTGAAATGTTTACATACACGTATCGATTGAGGAGACCTAAGTACGTATTATTTTGGTAGTAAAATAATCCCGATTAAAACTAAATTGTTTTCATGTATTATTTCAAATCTTGCAACATCTAATTTGCAGATATTCTGAAAATTATATGTTTAATACACAAGAAATTAATAAGTATCAGACAAACATATTCCAATTTAACAGGTTTTACCAACATTTTGTAATTTAGTAGTTAGCCGAGATATATGTCAGTGCAAGGAACGATAACTCTGCGTGGAGATTGATATCTGAATCAAACGTCCACCGATTACTATTATAAATGACATTTCTTATGTTACAATTGTGTAATGAAATTACAGTAAGGAATAAATGGTGTTATATACAACAACTGGACGGCCATGTTCTCGTCTTATTAAGTTTTTTCAAACATTTTGTTATTATCATAAGTTTCTCGTTTATTTGCATGCATCCGCATTTACTCAGTGTCATTGACCAGTGTAGTATTAGTATCATAGTAGTACTAGTGCTGATCTGTAGCTGTTTATCACTTGTGTATCCCATGGCAGCATTCCCTTGGTTGTGGAGTCTATGGGTTCGATCCGAGCCGCTGTCATTTTAGTTGAGTCCTTAGGCACTTTATCTACATTGCTACATATGTGAGCGATGCGATCTCTTACATACTACAGTGTTTTTAATTCGTGATTTACCTTGACATAGGAAGTTAAAACACAATGTGTTTATCCATTGTCAACATTATCCTTTAGATTAGTTAAGGATAAAAACAATTGATTAAGTGAAGGTAAAAAGTGATACATTATAGCTGTAATTCTACCAATGGGAGTCAGGTATCTACGTTGGCATTTAAGTCATTCATTTTTGTAACATCTGTATCGAATATAATTCTATCAGTTTAAATCTAAAATTTGCTCGTGTCAGTTTGTCATTCAAAGCACCTGCGTTTTTACAACAGTTAACGTTTAATCCAGACATATTTGAAAAAACAACAACATCCAGCTCACTTAATGTTTCATTTAATGAGGTTTCTGAATCATCTAAAAAAGAAGTTGTATCATCGGCAAACTGTATTAACTTATATTCGTTATATTTAAATTCTAATACCCTTTATCACATGGAACTGCTTGTATTTCGTATAATATACCCATTACGTATTTCCTTATATTAACCATGTGTAATACAAGGCGACCGAATCAGTCGGTCGTTGAAGTGCAGTGTCAGTACGTTCGTCTAGTCAATGTCCCGGAACACCCGTTTAGTCCGTGGAGTCCGTGGATATAGCACTGAATCGTCGATGTTGTGAGGGTAACAGTCCGCCGTGTGTAGATTCACCACAAGCAATAATGTGTAGTTTCTTGTCGTTTTTGAGCCATGTGATAAAAAGGATCTGACACTCGTTGTCATTTCATACAAAATTGTATTAAACTCGTCCAGCAATGTGTTATTAAGCTCGCCAGAGGCTCGCTTAATAACAAATTCCTGAACTCGTTTAATAAAATTTTGTATGAAATGACAACTCATGTCAGATCCTCCATATATCTTTTTCTATTTTATGGCTAATATGTCCACGCATAAAATCAAATATATAAATGAACAATGGATCTCCTTACCTACAGCCGCGTGCAGTACTGAAACAGGACGACAAATTACATTTTGATTAAAGACAAATGAGCATTTTTATATAAACAAGAGGCCCAAATGGGCCTGTAGACGCTCTACGGGTATGATGTGCTTCAAAAACATAAAACATGATAGAGGCCAACCCAAGAAACATGTTTCCTATAATTATATAACTCTATGTAAACTCTGAGTTATCGTGGCGGCCATTTTGAATATTTGACGACAACGAAAGACAGGAACATGTATATGATATTTAACTAGAATGGAATAAGTGGTAATATGTCGTTTGATAAAGTTTAGCCATGGTGGACGTCATGGACGACTGGAGGCCCCAAAGACATAAATCTGAGGGGGACTAACCCAAAGATCATTATGATTAAGTTTCATCAAAATCCTTCAAGCGGTTTCAGAGAAGATGTCATTTTTAACGTTTTTCTATATAACTTTATGTAAACTTTGGGTCGTTGTGGCGGCCATTTTGATTATTCGACGATAACGAAAAACACAAACTTGATAGAGGCTAACCCAAGGAACATGTTTACGATATTTCACAAGAATGGAATAAGTGGTTTCGGAGATGTCGATTGAAATTTTATTAAATTTGACCTAGTTTTATACATGGCGGCCATCTTGGGTGACTGGCGGCCGCGAAAAACACAAACCTGAGAGGGACTCTCCCAAATATCATGGTGTTTAAGTTTCATCAAAATCCTTCAAGAGGTTTCAGAAAATATGTCATTTTTAACCTTTTCCTATATAACTCTATGTAAACTTTGGGTCGCCGTGGTGGCCATTTTGATTATTCGAGGATAAAGAAAAGCACAAACTTGATAGAGGCCAACCCAAGGAACATGTATATGATATTACAAAAGAATGAAATAAGTGGTTTTGGAGGAGATGTCGTTTAATATTTCCTTAAATTTGACCTAGTTTTAGCCATGGCGACCATCTTCGATGACTGGCAGCCGTAAAAAACACAAATCTGAGAGGGACTATCCCAAAGATCATTGTGATTTAAGTTTCATCAAAATCCTTCAAGCGGTTTCAGAGAAGATGTCATTTTTAATCTTTTCCTATATAACTCTATGTAAACTTTGGGTCGCTGTGGCGGCCATTTTGATTATTCGACGATAACGAAAAACACAAACTTGATAGAGTCATAGAAACAAGGAACATGTTTATGATATTTCACAAGAATGGAATAAGTGATTTCGGAGGAGATGTCGTTTGAAATTTCCTTTAATTTGACCTAATTTTAGCCATGGTAGCCATCTTGGATGAAAATTAGGTCAAATAGAGAAAGCTTAGTTATGATTAGTTATGACAAAATAGAGAAAGCTTTGTTATGACAAATAGAGTTCGTTGGCGGACGGACTATAAACCTTAGAACTACACACACACACACACGAAATATGTCATGGGATGTAAACATTATAGTATTGTGTTTCATTGTGAAAAATTCCCACGAAGTTGCGACAGTATGTTTGTTTTAAATAAACGTTTTTGATGAACATTAAATGTTAAAACCTATTGTTTTGTTCTAAGTATTCGTTTTTATATTAAACATGCGTATGCAATATAAAGGTTATTAGATTTATATTGGGGTATACGCATTCGTTCTTCCGCGTATACATATTGCGCTCCAAATGTCGCTCAATATTATTACGCTGGAGAACGAGAGCATATAAACCAATACAAATCTAATAACCTATAAATATTCATACGCCTCCGTTACGAGAGTGAAAATACGCTGAGTGGGTTCGAATCCCACTGAGAATTTGATTGTACGTGAGGAAAAAAATCGATTCTTACAGGTGGCGGGAGGTATACAGTACTGGTTCTACCCAGGAATAAGCGGTTGGTCTATTAGAACCACTAAAAACCGACCATCATACATAGCCTAAAATGTGCTGGAAAATGAAGTTAAACACAAATCAGTCATACATATTATAAACTTGTCATACTGCAAAAAAAATTCTCAGGATTTCATTGGTCAATGCGCCGTAGACATGAGACCATGTATACGTCTCGAGACGTGAACATAGGACGAATTCCCCGAAGGTACCCCATTACTAATGTTGCCGATTCGTTTTGGAAACTGCCGATTGTTTCCTACCTATCGCTTTTCTGCGCTTTCCACTGTGTGTAAAAGTCTGAAATTATCGTGGGTGTATTTTTTTGGCAATTTTACAGATAATAAAACGTTAACATAGTGACAAAGTACGTTTATTTTATTAAAAAATCCGCAAAATTTAACAACGTTAGAGCGATGACGTCACGAAAGTAAACAACGTCTAGTTAGAGGCACGTCACGGGATAATTGGCGCAATAAAAATGAAATCGTGTTTTTGGCTGTTTTTTTTTCATAAATAAATGGTTACAACTTTGAAGTATGACAAATTCGTTATTAGGATTCTTGACAGGGAACATGGGCTCACATTCCATGCCTGGAAATATATATTCACCCGAGCCGTTAGGCGAGGGGGAATATAATTCCCAGGCAGGGAATGTGAGCCCATGTCCCCTGTCAAGAATCCTAATAACTAATAATGTCTTTACAATTGTTCTGATGAAAAAACATCTCAGTGTTATCAGTGAAGTATTACTTCACTGGTGTTATAAATGTTATCTGGGCTTTTAAATAAATTAAGAAAACATTTAAACGGCGGAATTGAAACAAAATACTTTATTTTGAGGCATTATTTATTTCAATTGTCATCTTAGACTTAAATTGGGATTCTGGCCCAATGAATATATTTTAAAGGAACTCATGGCAATCTTGAAGTTTGTATCGCGCAGTAAAATAATTTGTTTGCTTGTTTTGTTTGTATGGTGTTTTACGTCATTTTCAACACATGTAAGGTTATTTATTGCATATACACATAGAATCGACAGTAGTAAAATAAGCATCACGATATATTAAGTATTGATTAAACATATATTCTTGCCAAATATGCAAATTTGTCGGGCCACGAGTTATTACAGCCTTTACATAGGCACACCTTTACTGAAGATAGTAAGGGAAATAAACTTAAAGTTCCCCGGCCATGTTTTGTTTCATGAGCATGTTTATTTAAATCGAAATCAATACAACACTAGATATTTACAATTCACACACTGTAATACTCTGTGAAAAACGAGAATAAAGATTTTGTTTGATGACGTAGAACA
Source organism: Cyrtodaria siliqua (assembly GCA_037043455.1). Taxonomy (NCBI): domain Eukaryota; kingdom Metazoa; phylum Mollusca; class Bivalvia; order Adapedonta; family Hiatellidae; genus Cyrtodaria; species Cyrtodaria siliqua. The sequence goes on along the minus strand of JAWPHD010005414.1, from coordinate 32,215 downwards.
CTTTGAACACAGGTAAATGTATTTGTCAAGTATCTGGCAATAGTTGTGCAGCTATACAATTCAGATTTACCTCATTTCCCCGTGCAGTCACGTAGTGGTAAAAATAGTAAATTATACTTGTTTTTACATACAATTTAGTAGCGGTTTCAATATATGTTTCTCTCCGAGACTATCAAGAAATGTGCATATAATGTTTAAGAGTTAAATTTGTTAATTGATACTACTACAAAAAAGGTGGCCATTCATCTTTAAAGTGGTATTAAATTTGAATAAAGTATATTGTTATACATCCAAATCAATACAAGGCAATTTATTTCAACAATAAAACAGTACCTTAATTTTAATTACAAGCACGTGTTTTATGAACAGATGCGCATTTCTGTTACCAACATAAAACCCCTCATAAAATTGAACAGCTGCCACTTTGGTATTTCTATCACCTATATATAATTTCAAGACATTGGTATGCAAATACAATAATATTTATTCCAATGAACATGTATTAATCCAGTATATCATTTACATTTTAAACCTGTTTACATATAATCAAATAAGATTTTGAGTTTTCATTTTATCGTCTCTACTACCTAAATTTTAAATACATTATTGGTGCAATATTATCAACAGTTAATAATATGCAAAAACAATGTGTTTTTATACTAATTCTTATAATTAATATTAATGATTGAACAAATGCAAGTTATGTAGAAAAACTAATGGGACGCCGTGAGTTTTTAAAAATTCGAGATTGCCGTGTGTCTCTTTACATAAATACTCGAAAGGGAATCCCTTGGAAGCGGCGAAGACAAATTTAATTGAATGTTGTTTAACGGCTCATCAACACAGCATAGGTTATTTAGAGCCGCTCCAGAGAGAGGGGAAGGATACATAGGAATCCTGGAACCGTGCCCTACTATTATTACCTTATTCTTATTCTTTAACGTGCTCGGAGGATCGACCGATACACGGTTTACGTCCCCATCCGACGGACGAGGCTAAGGGACACACCGACGAAACTCAGTGGCACCACGAAGGATTGAACCCGGTTACAAATCCGCCGCGCTACCGACTGCGCCACGCCAGCCCTCGAAGACTAATTTAAAGAATTGAATTGAATTGGGTGTTAAGGCGCACCAACACATGAAAGGTTATATGGCGCCTAACAGGCATGAACATGCCAGGCTCATCCTCCATGTACATCGATATAAAATATGGAAAATGGGCCTAGAACCTTCTCACCCTGAACTACAGAGTTGCTGCAAATTCTATCGTAGAAACTCCATTTACGCTGGAGCCACGTTTATTGTTTTTCTGCCACTGCTCTTTTGATGTGAGCGAGATGGCACCTGAAATAATGAAGTAATCATGATGAAGACCTTTAATGAACAACTAACCCGCCAAATAACGTCAAAACTGTTTATCAAAATTCTATCCAGGTGTTCATGTCATATAATAATGTATATATGTAGGTTTTATTCACGGTTTCTTAAAATACACCTGATCTAATACGCGAAAAATGAATTATGACGCTGGAGTTTTGAGGTTTGGCCTGGCTGGTTAAAACTGTTTATATTGTGTCTATAGAGTTTGGATTCTCAAACTATATAAATTATATAATTATATACCTCGTCGTCCGTAGGTTTAGAAACAATGTACATATGTTGTACAATTTGGCTGTTGTTGGCGGGATAGCTACTTTAAATTAGATATCGCGTGTTTCTTACATTTTATAACATCAGGGAGTGTTAATTTTCAGATACAATAAAGGACCTTCTTTTTGTGCGATGTAGGATAAAAATGCAAATTATAAATGGAGTACATCAGGACTGGATTTTGTTTAGACTTGTTCAAATGCATTATTTCTGTGTTAAATTTATAAAAAATAAACTACATGAGCCATTAACCACCAAAATAAATTACAGGGACATATAAAATAAAACACCCGGAGAAACTGTTTCTGACTATGGTTACGCTCAAAGTGTAGCTATTTTAAACTTGCCGGTGAACAAATTCGCAATTGTATTTAACCCGTAACCCGCTTAGCACGACTATAATAGTCGTTGCGTCTATTGTAAACCCTTTGTCACATAAATGGAACGGTCTTAATTCAAAGAAATAACAGTCCATTATATATACTGGAAAAAGAAACGCGACACGGGAATTTCCGCTATATATGATTTAAACATATTTTATTGCCAATAATGTGTTACATACAGAATATTATCCACATATATACAATAGAAATATTATTATGACAAATGGGTCGGGTAACAAGTTCTACCAACATTAGTTTAAACCCTTCCCAGTTAACATCTAGAAATTGCAAATGCGTATGGCTGAGTGAAATAAATTACAATAATTACAATGGCAAATAATACATTTAGAGAGAGAGTGATGAATAGTGAACACAACATATGAGAGAGAGAGAGAGAGAGAGAGAGAGAGTTTTCCCCAATCTCTAAGTTCTAATCAGTTAGAAAAAATTAACGCTTTTAACAGTGTATACATGTTACATCAATTGGTATAGCTCAAAACTTGAGATATGTAATAACAACAACAACAGTAAACACTATAATGGTAAGAATGTGTCGTAGAATCAGACACCTAGGTAAACCTATGTGTTTCTCGTATATATGTTTGAACTGCTGCGAAGAGGGATTCATATATATATATATATTGACAGGGAGTAAAGTATGCTTACTCCCTGATATTGTATATACGGCACACTTTATTCCATATATTCCAAGGAAATCCCATGATGTTTTTTAAAAAAAAATTGCAGTTATTTAGAGAAAGGACACAACTGTGACGTTGTAGAAGTTTTAATCACAGTACACGTTGTAACAAGAAATTCATAAATGTTGAAGTTGCTCTTTGAAAAACTGAGCCAGTTCAGTACTGTATTTAACGTAAAGAGTTTGCAAAAGTTTGCATCCTAAGTTTGCTCACATGTTGGAGCCAAACGCGTACTCTGTCAATAATGAAATTTTGCAGGAATACTATTTGCTGTGTTACGTGTTGTTTTAGTCTTTTTTCCGAAAGGAACGATCTTGCGTTGCCATGTACCATTCGATTAACAGCAGCATATTGTACATACAATATATAGCGGAATTTCCCGTGTCGCGTTTCTTTTTCCTTTCAGTATATATGTAGAGGGTTAAGGGTTAAAGCGGGCGTCATTCTTCGATTCTGGCCTGATAAGACGTTATAATTATTATTATTAATTATTACGCTGTATTATAGGAAACTGTAATTGTTCCATCTATAACACTTTGAATCATTTCACTTTTATAAATTGGTAATTTCATACCTTTTAATTTTTTAAACAAATTTAACCCCAGAGCCCAATGTCCTTTAACAATAAATAAAGTGAATAACTGAATATGATAAAAGTCTCCCGATCATCCCTGCGAGAGTAAATAAACACGTAAACACAACATACGTTATATCGCTTTTAATGCCAGTGTCGTGTCATGAGCTTATAACATAGTCTTATATAATTCCATCTTATCATATATCTTGATGTTTTCAAAAAAAACACAAACACAAGATATGTGTTTAGTTCTATTTTTAAAAACTTGATACATTTACTACAGCGTTTTCAATGTTTATGAGTAATTAACTGGTTGCTTTTCGCGTGACATACTATTATAAACTTGATAATGAAATATTAAAGAGCCCGTTTAATTAATATAAAATGTATATTTGCCCTCTCACACAAGTTTATACGACCTACTCAACTACAAGATCCATCCACGGAACGCGTAATATTTAATTATAAACAATCCCTCAGTTGCCCGGTGTATTGAACAGAACAGAACAGAACAAATCTTTTATTATATACAATCTCAGGTAACATGGGTTACAACAAGAGAGAAAGGTACATTACATACATACAAATGGTACAACTAAACTGTATACAAGGATCAGTACATATGTTAAATGTGAAGGGGGAAAGCATTATCAATAAAATACGTCTCATGTACGACGTTACTTGGCATTTTGTAAAAGAATTCTGACGAAGACACTTAGTTTTTTTTGGACTTTGACTGCGGGATGGGTTAAAAGCTCCTTGTATTTAATGACATTCGTGTGCTGATAGAAATAACGCGGTATGTAATGTTTGCGCATTTGATCAAAATGTGGACATTTTAATAAGTAGTGGAATTCATCACCTATGTCGGAATCGCATAGTGTACAACGTCTGAGGTTATACGCAGTGTTAGTAAATCTGCCAGTTTCAACGGGGAACCTATGGTTAGTCGTACGGAATTTAAATAAATAAATATAATTGCTTCTTGGTAATTTAAGATATTTTTCGAATGCTAGGTCATCTTTAAAAAGGTTGTAGTTTTTCCCTTTCGACGAATTTTGTAAGTCTGATCTCCAAGATTGTGTAAACTGGTCAACTAGCGTTTGTTTAATTGAAAGGTGAATGCTACTATGTTGTAAATTATTGCGGTTTGTCCATATATCTGAATTGCCGGTTTTATTGAGAATGGATTTGATGTGTTTTAACCACTTATATTCGTAATTTTCAGTGTTATCCATTGATTTGTAGCAGAGGAAACTTAGCTTTGATTGGCTTCCAATGATAAGTTTGTTCCAGAATTTTATCATACGGGTTTGTATAGTTATAGCAATTGGATGTCTACCTAGTTCTGCATACAACATATACGAGGGAGTGCTTTTTTTGCTATTTGTAATTCTTTTCAAAAAATCTGTATGAATACGTTCTATGATGTCTAAATTTTCGAATCCCCAGACTTCGCAAGCATATGTTAAGATCGGTAATATTGTATGGTCAAATAATTTTAGTTGGAGATCTAAGGGGAGGTCTAAATTATTAATTCGTCTGTAAAGTAAAAACATTGCTTTTTTGGCTTGTTCAACAAGATGTTTTCGTGTATTAAGGAAGCTTCCAGAGCTAGAGAATATGACGCCTAGATATTTATACTTGTTTGTGAGTTCTATTTCATCTGGTCCGAGTTTAAATGAGAATCGCGCCGTATTGCGAGCACCGAATACAATAATCTTTGTTTTGCTCGTATTTATATTCAATTTCCATGTTTCGCAATATTCATAAAAAAGTTGGAGGCATGATTGGAAACTAGTAGGGTTGTCAGAGAGGATAATAGTATCGTCTGCATATAACAGTAACATTATTTTTATATAAACATCGGCCTGAGTGTTAACAGAAATTCCCTCTAGATCAGCATTTAACAAATATTCTTCTAAGTCGTTTAAAAAAATAGAAAATAAAATCGGCGATAAATTTTCGCCTTGACGGACGCCGCATTGACTTACAAAAAAGGCTGACGATTCATTATTAATGGACACACATGATTTAATATTTTGATACATGTTAAATATAACTTGAAACAGCTTTCCCTTAATTTCTGTATTTAATAATTTGCGCCACAGGCCTATTCGCCATATGGAATCGAACGCCTGTGCAAAATCAACAAAGCAACAGAACAATTTCTTTTTCTGTGAACGTAGCATTTCGACTAACTTATGTAAAGTAAATATATGGTCAGTAGTAGCATACTTGGCTCTAAACCCTGCCTGATTTTCAGATAAAACCCCATTTTCATGTAAGAAAGCGTTGATTCGTCCGTTAAGGACAGACGTGAATAATTTGCCAAAACAGCTGCAAATGGTGCGGACGTGTCATTACCGCTACTTTCTAAATATAACACGCCGTTTCATTAATATCGCCCAAGCCGTCTTTTTATATCTTTTTATAAGTAATTTCCTTGCAATTATTGGACAATATTTTAATCCATAATGGATATTCTAGCAGTCAAGTGGGAGGAAATGGGATTTTTTTTTAATTTGTTGACATTTCAAGTCATAGTTCCCAAGGGTGTCTGCATTGTAACGAAATATTTTTATTAATTTAAACACTGTGTTACTATTTTCAGTAGATCCAGTTTAGAAAGGATTAGTATGATATCTGTCTGAGCTAGGGAATTTCATTACCTGCTGGACATAGGCATTTCATTATATGAGGAACATATGCATTTCTTTATCTTCAGGAACTAGGCATTTTGTTACATGCGGGACCTAGGCATTGCTTTATATGTTGGGTATAGACCTTGCTTTATCTGTCGGAACTAGTCATTTCATTATCTGTGGGATGTACTCGATATTGTTTATTCTGTGGCATCTATGCATTGCTTTATATGTTGGGCATATGTATTTCATTATCTACGTGACCTAAGTATTTAATTATCCTAGGGATTTCGTAATCTGCGGGACATATCCATTGTATTGCCTGCAGAACCTAGGCGTTTTGATACCTATGTGTCCTATGGATTTCATATTATGCGGGACATAGATATTTCATTACCGGCTTGACCAAGGTATTTCATTATTTGCGGGAGATATGCATTGCTCTATCTGCTGGAACTAGCCATTTATTCTCTGCGAGACCTGGACATTTTATTATCAGTGAGATCTACTGCGACGCATAAGCTTGTGATCATCTGCGGGACATAGGTATCTCATTATCTGCGGGACATGGGCATTTCATTATATGAGGAACATATGCATTGATTTATCTACAGGACCAATGCATTTCATTACCTGCGGGACCTATGCGTTGCATAATTCGCGGGACATAGACATCGCTTTATTTATAGGGCATATACATTGCTTTATCTGAGAGACAGACACGGCAAAGCTATTGCTTTATCTGCGGGACGTAGACGGCATTGGTTATGCTTAGGGGCTATGCATTGCTTTATCTGCGGGGCATACAGCGCATTGTTTATTCTGCGGGAATTAAGCATCGCTTTATTTGTTGGGCGTAGCCATTGTTTTATCTGCGGGACGTAGACGGCATTGGTTATTCGGCAGGACCTAGACATTGCTTTATGTTTTGGTCATATACATTGTTTTATCTGCGGGACATACACGGCAGTGTTTATTCTGCCTGACATATACATTTCATTATCTGCTGGACATATGCATTTCATTATCTGCGAGACATGTGCATTTCATTATCTGCGAGATATGCGCATTTCTTTAATTGTCTGTGGAGCCTACGCATTTCATTATCTGCGGGACATAGACATTTCTTTAATTGTAACAACTTGTTATTGCTTTATCCGCAGAGAAGAAATTACTAGTTCCAGCCTAAGTCACACAGATAATTAACTGCTTATGTCCCGCAGATAACGAACTGTATTTGTCCTGCAGAAAATCAATACATATGCCCCGCAGATAAAGCAATGCCTAAGTCCCGCAGAATAAACAATGCCATCTATGTTCCACAGATAAAGCAATGCGTAGGCCCTCAGATAATGTGATCTCTGTCTCCATGTAGATAATATAGTGCATATGTCTCGTAGATAATGAAAAAAGAAATGCATGTATAGCATATAAGTAAATGACTAAGCCCTAAATATAAAGCAATACTAGTACATAGGCCTTTAAAAGTAAAGCAGTGAGTATGTGAAGCAAATATTGAAATAATTTTGTCCCACAGAAACCGAAATGCCAAGGACCCGCATATAATGAAATAGGTAGGTCCCGCAGATAATGAAATGCCTAGGTGCCGCAGATAATAAAATGTCTATGTCCCGCAGATAATAAAATGCATATGTCCCGAAGACAAGAAAATGCATAGGTCCAGCAGATAATGAAATGACTAATTCCCGCAGATAAAGCAATGTATCCCAACAGATAGAGCGATGTCTAGGTTCCGCAGAATAATCAATGACTGGGTCCCGCAGATAGAGCATCACCTATGTCACACAGATAATGAAATTCCAGATAAAGCAGTGCCTATGTCCCGCAGATAATGAAATACACAAATCCTACAGATAATGAAATGCATATGTTGCTTTCTCGCAAATAAAGCACTGACTATTTACAGAATATAACGAAATGACTAGGCCCTATAGATAATGCAACGTATATGTTTCCCAGATAATGAAAAGCCTGTGACCCGCAGATAATGAAATACTTAGGTCTCTCAGATAATGAAATGCATAGGTTCCGCAGATAATGAAATGGCTAATTCCCGAAGTTATAGAAATGTCTATGTCCCGCAGAAGAATCAATGCCGTTTATGTCCCGCACATAAAGCAATTTCTTGCATATCCGCGTTTTACAAGGGTGACGGAAAGCCTGATCTAACACATAGGGGAAGATAAAAGTCACCGCTGATATCAACAATGACAGTTGCATGATGTCATTGTGCAAATAAACATGCAACACGTTGGCGACGTCAATACTCAGAATATAAATGGTATGCAAGAAAAAGAATCAATCATGGGTATCCGGCTCAGATAGGGAAATTCCAGCCCTCGGTATGATTGTTTTAATCAGAACCTCGGTTCCGATAAAAGAATTATACCTCGTGTTGGAATTCCCGATCTTCACCGGATACCCATGAAATATTCTTATAATCTAGGCCCCACAAATAAAGTCCCACAGACAAAGCAATGACTAGGTCCGTCGATAAAGCAATTGTTAGACCCCACAGCTAAAGCAATACAGTGCACAAACGATTCACTGATTTCCATTTCGTAATAGGATACCGCCATTGTAGTTCTTGTTGAGGTGATTTGATTCCGTCTTTAATTTAGTACTCATGATAACCCCAGAAGTTGAAGGGAACTTATCGTTTCCACGCGTATAACACAATTCACTGCTGTTAAGAAAAGCAAAAGAAGCTTCCAACTACGTACTGGATTACCAAATTGCACAAAAAATATAAAACCCGACTACAATTACTTACTGGTCCTTTGGGGGCATCAAGCCCAATATATGTATTACCACTTAAACTGTTACTAGGGGCGTGAGAGGTGTTGCATCGTATATTACCTCTCATGAACACTCTCAATAAAAGTTTGTCTCTTAAAAATTGCTTTTGTTTATCGTTTCCAAGGGATCCCATTTTCAGTATTTATTAACATTCGCACTAGCATTTGTTTAGTGAATTGTGTCGGCTGCAAAAGTTCTCCCCCGACTACAAATCAGTAGTGTTATTACTTACTGGTCCTTTGGGATAATCAAGCCCAATATATGTGGCTTTAAAGTAGAACGCCGCTTACGCCGGTGCTAGAGGTATTTCATCGTATAGTACTAGTGCCTGTACCACTACAAACATCTATAATTGTTTATTCTTATCTTTCTACCGTTAAAGATAACGTCAAACGATACAGTGCTAAAACTTGTGACAATTATTGAATGAATTTATTTTGGCCTATTAAAAATTCAAGAGATGTTCTTCATAAAATGTGCAATAAACGTCAAGGTATAAGTACTTATGACATTTTCGGCTGCCGAAGGCAATCATCTCTGTAATTTTCATAACGGCCCATGGTTAAATGACAGTGTTTCATGTAGCACGTATTAATACCCATTCAAATGGTACTATACATACAATTTTTGCCGTAAACTGTATCTCCGAGTAAACGATCGATGGGAACAATATAATAATAAACAGTTAATACTAATTATTGTGTATATTTAACATATTATTTATTGTGTATATGTAACATTAAAATCGTTCACTTAAGGATGTTGGCTGGGCAAATTTTAACATCTTCAAGTCTAAACATTTTATTTTTTAAATCATAGTTTTATTTGACAACATAACTGTTTCATTTTTTCTATTCTAGTAGATATGGATATAACGTAGGATTTAAGATGGTAACATACCAAATTTTAAGCAAATTTTTTTTTCTTCATATTTTTTCCGTCATTTGTGATCATTTTTTGTTGTCAACAAAATAGGGGGTATGGGTAGCTCTGAGTAGAATTTTTCCTTTTGCTATAGAATAAATCATATTTTTGTTTTTCAGTAGTGGAATACATATATAAAAGTAGATACTGAGCTAATTTTATTTTCGATCTCCATGTCAATATTGTGTGTACAGTATTTTACATTGAAAATGTCAAAATAACTCCAAAATGGGTGTAGTTTAAAGAATTTTTAATAAAAAATCATTAGAAGCCTGGTGACCTATATATTTTTTTACTTGTTTTGAAAGAAATGACATAGGACCTTGACATATACAAGTTTTAAAAAAAGATGATCATTAGAACATAATTTTTTATCTAGAATTAATTTTTCGGTAAAAACAAAAGTGGGTGGGGTACGTTCCATATATGTTTGCTTTTTAAAGTAAAAAGACGAATTAGGATTACAACTGTTTTTGTATGATTTGAAAGATATGTATATATGCAATCGAAAATAAATTCTTGTTTTTCAATAAACGTAATGTTATGAAAACAATTGTGAAACTGTTCAATGACTATATTTTTCCTCTTTTTAGTGAAATTTTGAAGTTAGAAATATGTGCCTTCTTCAATGACGTCTAGTGGGAAAAAAGGGTGGTGACCTAGCCTTTTTTTGATAATTTTGAATCTAAATTATACCAAAGAAGCTTTAAATATGAATTAAAAAAAAATCTCATCACTACGTCCTTTCCCAGCCAACCTCCTTTTAAGAAGCAATTTCGCCCACATATCATCATGCGCTGACAGCAGTTAAAGAATACCTACCTTTGCTAAGTTCGCTTTTCAAAGAATGGTATTACTTTCAAAATTCCATATATGAGTCTGCTAATAAAAACAGTTAAATAAATAGTTACACTTTGCGTCATCAATATAAATTCCTCAAAATAACTAATCTTTAATGACATGTTCGCCCTTTAAGTGTTCATTCGGCAAACTCATTTCATGTTACTTCCAATAATGTTACCAGGATTTTTAATAACGTCTCATACGTTTCAATAACCCCTCTGGGATCAGCTGTTTTGAGAATATACTCTATAAAGTCTCCTTTCAGAAATCGTTTAGTTCAATGAAAACGCAGGTTGTAAGTGCAATGCTAATGAGTTGTCGCAATTATTCATCTTGCAAATCCACCATTAAATATGCTGTTAGTGGCAGAATGTTTAATATATGTCCAGCTTCAAATGTTGATTGACGTACATCTCACGTCATTTATGTTTTGACTTGAAATACACCATGTTGTGGCATACAGTATGTTGGACAAACAGTGTCAGGTCGATCTTTAAAAGTTCGATTTCGTGAACATAAATATAAGGCAGGTAATCCTACCTGGTCATAATCACGTTCATACAATCTTTACTAAAGTTGTTAAAATGTTTATCAAAAGAGGTTATCAGTTTGCAATCAATGCACTGTATGTTTAGTGGTTGACCTATTTACAGTTCGCCACAGTGCTTCCCTCTTTGACTGTGTGATGACCGTACATGTATATTGATAAAGTCCTATTGTCTATCCTTTTATGTTTGTGATGTCATATACCTGCCTTTTATTAATCTGTGTATCTGTTGTTTGTTTCTATGTGTGTTTTGGTTGACTGTGATCATTGAATGCTACATTTCCTGTTCGACTTGTATATCTGCTTTTAAAATATTATTACATAAATGCAGACTATTTATTAAACAGATAATAAAAACTGAAAAGGGGTTCCCATGGGAGTAACAAACACAAACAAGAGATAAAAGTAACAGACTCAGTTTTATTGAGTCTGTTCATGAGATGTAATGTAAAATGCAACCCAGCCCCGCACGCCTTCTAGCACCGGCTTAAGCGATATTCTACTTTAAAGCCACAAATACTGGGCTTGATGATCCCAAAGGACCAGTAAATAATAACACTACTGATCTGTAGTCAGGAAAGCCTTTTACGGCCGCCACATAGCACTAAACAAACGCTAGTGTGAATGTCAATAAATACTGAAAAGGGGATCCCTTGGAAGTAACAAACACAAACAAGAGCTAAAAATAGCAGACTCGATTTTATGGAGTCTGTTCATGAGAGGTAATGTAAAGTGCAACACGCCCCACCCCCACGCCCCCTAGCATATTCTACTTTAAAGCAACAAATACTGGGCTTGATGATCCCTAAGGACCAGAAAGTAATAATACTGCTGATGTGTAGTCGGGGCAACATTTTACGGCCGCCACACAGCACTAAACAAACGCTAGTGTGAATGTGAATAAATACTGAAAATGGGATCCCAAGTTGAAAGCAACACACACACACACAAGAGATAAACGTAGCAGACTCGGTTTTATTGAGAAAATGGAATAAAATTAGCAGTGTACCTTTTAAATCCAGACATGATAAATAACTAAGAACTCTAAATTCTGCTACTGACAGTAATGAGTACAAGATTGACAACTATAAATTATTGTTAAACCCCCAGCGGCCTTTTTTGCCACTGACCGTTCCTTGGTGGTAGCCCTATTGTCAACGCTTTTGTGTTTGTGATGTCTTATTTGGCCTTTTATTCATCTTTAAATTTGTTCTTTGTTCTGTGTGTGTTTGTGGTTGACTGTCGTCCTTGAATGCTGCTTTTCCAGTTCGATTTTTATATCTCTATTTACTGGAAATGTAACTGAAAATATGCATATGTGTTGCGATTTATGTGAGGAATAAAATGTTTGCATAAAAAATGTTCTGCTCTTACAGTTTCGAGATTCGTTCTGTTGCGAACTGCGAATAAATTAGTCAGAGAAGCACCTAATTGGAGGAATTAACAAAAGTCAAATTTCTGACTGTTCAAATTATGATGAACTATTTGAAGTTTTATCACAACAAGTACATGGTTATTTCTAGGGGTTTTATTTGGGACTGTTGGACTACATGCCATAGTGAGAGTCAGTCTTCTTTTATGTGTATTAAGATTTTTCGGGATCATCAATACCAATATGTGTGGCTTTAGCGTGAGCGGTAGCAAGCATATTTCACTACCGTTCATGAACAGTCTCAATCAAACCGAGACTGCAATATTTCGTTTGTATCATGTTCGGCCGTTTCCAAAGGTCCACTCTCATCCTTTTTTTTTAAAGTGGAATAAGCCGCTGCTGTGGGTGTACGAGGTGCTGCACCTTATATAACTTCTCATGAACAGACTCAATAAAACAGAGTTTGCTACTTTTCTCTTGTATCCTCTTTCTCATTATAATCACATACATAACACACACATACATAACACACACATATTTTATTATAGATGATATGAAACTGTGAAATATATCTCAATTTCGCGTGCGATATTGAGGAGAACTTTATGAAATATTGATTGGCTTTAAAGAGACACATGGCAATCTTGAGTTTTATTCAAACATTTAAATTTGCTCCTCGATTTAGGTATCCTGCGTCATTTTGACTTTAAAACGGCTTGCATATAATTAAATAAAAAAATGAGATTTCAATTTTCTTCAACTTTTTGCCAAATGTTTAAGTGTATTATTGGTGCAATATTATAAAAAGTTAGTAATATGCAAACATAATTTGCTTTGAACTATTCTAACAATTAATATTAATGATTGAACAAATGCATGTTAAGAGAAAAACTAACGGGACGCCGTGAGTTTTTAAAAAATCAGGATTGCCGTGTGTCCCTTTAAACACATATTTCGCAAAGAGTTTTATGAATACACATTTCATTATATAACTATATTTCTTTCCAATAGGCATGGTCCGATGGATATACAACTACGTACAATGTAGATCTATGCAATACGTACCTGCTGTTTGCCGTACTTAATCATTTTGAGAAAAAAATGTGAACGACGGAAAGTTCACTGTTTTTAAAAGAAAGATAAAAAATAATGATTTTTTGTTTTACCTAAAACTGCTTTTAATAAAATGTCTTATCTTGAAAATAAAGATAAATTAGACGATTGAATATGAATCTCACTTTGCCATTATAAATATTTTGAATGTATACATCAATAGTAGTTTTAGGGGATGGGTGGAGGTGGCGGGGTGAGGGAGGGTGAGTCGGGGAGCGGGTTTATTAAGGTCCAATATGATAGTCTGGGTTCTTCGCTGGCTCAGACTGGTTATTTATTACAGGCGTTTAAACACATAATTAATGTGTAGTTATATAACAAAACGTCACAAGCAATTCCAATAATCCGTCAGAACAATTAATATATATTTTGTTTATATGCTATTCAATAGAAAGTAAAAAACACACAAAACACACACACAAAACAGCAACATAAAATCTTTGAAAAGAATGGATGGTTATTTACCGAAAATTTACTGGAGTGAACTAACTATCTATCTATTGATACTGCAGCACCCCCTCACGGGGATTATGTGCAGGTGCGCGTCTGTGCAGTGTGAGTAGTTAAAAGAAAGATAAAATAGTTTTAAAATCAAGTGAGAGTGAGATAAAAGTATGATAGTGTTATAATGTTAAAAGATTGAAGAAGACAAAGTGATTTTTAAAAGTAAGAATAAAAACAAGCTTCCTGTCTATGGCATGGAGTGGGTGACTGAGCACACTGCCAGTTTGAACGAGTTCAGATCTGGCAGCATTGCAATGTCGACTGGTAGTCTATTCCACTGTACGATTGCAAGGGGAAAGAACGAATACTTGTAATAATCAGCAGTAGTGTGTATTTGTCTAAAGGCAAGGGGGTGGGATTGGCGGGGAATTCTCATGGGCTGTATGACATATGGGGGCATGGGTACAGCAACAAGGCAGTGGATTATTTTGAAAAAGAGACATAGCCTGGCATCTGATCGTCTGTTTTCAAGGGACCTCCATCCTAATTTACCTAGCATGTCAGTGACACTGGCGTGTTGGGAGTAGTTATTTACGGTCCATCGGGCTGCTCTTCTTTGGACCATTTCTATCTTATTTATGTTGGTCTTTGTGTGGGGGCTCCAGACAGGGGAAGAATACTCAAGGAGGGGGCGCACTAGTGTTTTGTAGGCGACCTCTCTTATACTTGTATTTTTTGACCTTATGTTCCTTTTTACAAACCCCAGTGTCCTGTTTGCAGATGTGGTTGTTCTGCTGATGTGGTTGTTCCATGATAGATTGTTGCTTATGTCCACTCCAAGGTATTTCGAGCTTTCAACGGTTTCTAGAATCTGGTCATGTAGGGTGTACTGGGATGGGATGGGTTTTCTTGATCGTGTAATTTGTATGATAGTACACTTACTTGGATTAAACTCCATGTCCCATCTTGTTTCCCAATTTTCTAACCGTCTCAAGTCCTCTTGGAGTATTTGAGCGTCTTGGAGAGAGGATACTGCCAGATAAACAGCTGTGTCATCGGCAAAGAGTCGTACGTGGGATTTAATAGAGTCTGGTAGGTCGTTTATATAGACCAGGAATAGGATGGGTCCGAGTACTGATCCTTGTGGTACTCCGGATGTTACTGGGACTTCCGTGGATATGTCATTATCGAGTACTACACTTTGAGTACGATTTGATAGGAATGCTCTGATCCACTGGAGGATGTGACCCCTGATACCATATTGGTGTAGCTTAAGAAGAAGCTTCTCATGGCTTACCTTGTCGAAGGCCTTGCTGAAGTCCAGTAGGACGAGGTCAGTTTGTCGGCCATCTATGGTGTTTCGGGATATCTCTTCGATCAGCATGACAAGTTGGGTCTCACATGATCGCTTGGCCCTGAATCCATGTTGGAGATCGTACAGGGTGTTGTTTGCATCCAGGTGGGTAACTAGGTTTGTTGTAACAATATGCTCCAGTACCTTACACAGTACACAGGTTAGGGATATGGGCCTGTAGTTAGAGGCTGAACTTTTGTCACCTTTTTTGAATACTGGGCATACGTTGGCATCTTTCCAGTCCTTGGGTACTCTACCAGTATCTAGGGATCGTTGAAATATTACCTGTATCATTGGTGCAATAGCTTCTCGGAGTTGTTGTAGCACAAGTGGCTTTAGTTTGTCTGGTCCGCTAGCTTTGTGTGGCTTAAGGTCCTTGAGAAGTTTTAGAATTCCATTCTCAGATACCGTGATATTTGGCATGGTGGAGTGGTTCGATATGTTTGTAGGTGGCACTGTTGACGGGTCAAGCTTACCTTTGTCTAGTTGTTCTTGCACTTCCATTTGGGCCAGTTGGCTGAGTTTAAGTGGAGATTTAGGCGAAAACACTGACTGGAATTGTTCATTCATTATGTTTGCCTTCTCAGCATTATCAGTAAATAACTTACCTTCTTTCTTGAGTGGTGGTATGCCTTTTGAGTCCTGTTTAGCATTGTTCAGAAGGGAGTACATCTTCTTCGTGGAGTGTGGGGACTTACCTGTGTTTGGGGTTTCCTCGGTATTGTAGATTCCAAGTACTTCATTGATGTACCGGTCATGTGCCTGTTTGATTTTGTTTCTTACCAGGTGTTTCATGTCAATGAATTCCTGTCTGACTCGAGGTGTCCTGTCTGTTTTGTATTTCTGGAAGAGACTGTCTCGCTTTCTTATGTACCTTCTGGTTTCTTGAGTCATCCATGGCAAGGACGGCTTACTGCTTATTGTCTTTTTGGGTATATATTTATCAATACCTGATAACAGGGCAGTTTTGAGCTCTGTCCAGAGCTTGTCTATAGATTTTGCCTCGTTATTTTCCATGAATGACATCTGGGAATCCTTCATGTGTTCTGAGAAAGATTCCCAGTCTGCTTTTTTGTACATGTTCATTACTCTCGGTATAATTTTATTTACCTGCGGTTTTATGTTAATCTCAGCATATACTGTGTCATGGTCTGCTATGCCTGGTAGGATATCAACTTTGCTGACAAGAGTGGGGTTGTTCGTGAAAAATAGGTCTAGGATGTTGTCATTTCTTGTTGGCTCAGTTACCATTTGGGTTAAGTTGGACTCTTCTATTATATCAGTGAAAATGTTATACAAGGCAGTGTACTTACAGTCAGTTTTGATGCATGGATTGTTGTCGTCCCACGTGAATTTGGGGAAGTTGAAGTCACCTAGGAGCCATATGTGTCCGTTTGCTTGGCTTACCTGGTCTAGGGATAGTTTCAGCTGGTCACAACTTGCAGAGTCCTGTTTTATTAGTAGTAGCATGGTGTTCTATCGTATCACGATACTTGAATGGTTTGACGAAAAAAATAAACTGTAAACAATATTTAAAGAAAAGGGATAGTCAGATGCTTTCTGTGACCCTTCTGCTAAATTGTTATGATATCAAATGCAATCAGTTTTACGTAAAAATGTCAGAATTAGATTTGAAAAGAAGGGTACCCCCACTGAGCTTATTATTTTAAAAGTTCTATGGTATCAAGGTATGCACATATTGTGTATCCTGTATTTGTTGGTAACTAATATAAGATTCAATGAGTGACCATTTCTAGAAACAATAATGTACAACAGACTCAACAGACTAAAAATTAACAATTATCATATTTTAGCAGAGATGCATACGGTTTTATAGATTTGACACTACCGTGATACTATAAAGTCATTGATATCATAGGAAGCCAGTATAATTATTATGTTTAACATCAAAATAAAAGATCCATGTGCACGTTATAACTAGCAGATTGCAAATAAAAGTCTTATATAATAGGATTATTATTATTGTTCTTGAAGTTTGTACCTCGAGTAAGTAAATGCCAGATCAGGATTACACGAGAGGCGTGAATAATCAGGATAAAAACACTTTGTTAAAACTAGCTAGATTTTGTAAATCTGTTTTAAAGGCATGCTAATAATAATATTAATGTTACTCATTCTCCATCCATATTGCCGATTGTTATAGGTTTTAATTTCTGTTTGTCCACATTGCTTTGTGATCTGTATATATGTTCTTGTTATGTTGTCACATGCTCTAAAAGAGCCATGATTTATTTAATAAAAATCTGAAAAATTCTGACCTTTTCAACCGAGTCTGGTACTCTTCCCCTACTGCGCTCGCTATTCTCTCTCTTCCCATGAAGAGAGAGTAGCGAGCGCAGTAGGGGAAGGGTACCAGACTAAGCATCACTCAGAAACATACGACATAGCGATTATTACGTCTCACCAAAACAGCATTTTGACTTTTTTTTCAAATTTTAAGAAATTATGCTGAAATCACATTATACAGAATGCCTTTTCAATTGTTCAGATTAACTTAACGGTAAATAATACTTTGCAACATGCTTGCGTTTTTTTCCTGCGCCAAACAAATAACTGATATAATGGTAGAGAAATAAAACAACAAAAACAAGCCTAAGCCACAGGCACCCGGCACAGAGCTAGGATAACAAAAGATGGATTTGAGTGGTTAAAATATTAATTAATTGAGTTCTGGACCCCCAAAAAATGGTTATATATATGTATATATATTATATTCTTAAAGGTATGGAACTCCTAAAATGGCCAAAACCACCAACAGTTCTATACTAATTGTTATTTCTCGTTACGTAAGATAGCCTGGGCAGCATAACCTGCTCATGTCACAAGTAGAAATATACATATAACCAATAAAACATAAACTGTCATTCAATCTCTCGTACTTTTTTCGTACCAGAGAATCAAATATGCCAACTTGAGCGAATTTGAGTTCAATGACAAGAAGATGGCACGGCTCTTACTAGATATAATCTATAGGTCTAACATGGTGGCATGCGTTAAAAACGACTAAAACATAATGGGATAATTAACTCGAACGGATACCTGAAGCGCCGAAACTGAACGTTGTCGTGGAAGCTGTGAATTTCGACAATTTCACAAGAGAGTTTTGTTTTCATCTCATTCGGCCATCTTGTTGTTGTTGTTGTTGTTGTTCTTGATAATATATTCTGCCTTCATAGGCACATCCAGTTTTCACTGGTAGAGTTCACAGCCACAACCAGATATATATGTATATACGAAATCCTCACCATAACAAATGTTTGTCAATTCCGTGGTATTTTAAGTAAAAGCTTTAAACAACTTAGTAGAGTTTCCCCAGTTTGCATGTGCCGTTATGTCCTACTTATATATTTATGTTTAGATCCAAGCTCTAATCTAATATAACTAGAGAATAACATAATTGTCTGCTATGAAAGAGTAGGATTTCTACACAGGAGTTCACTAGTAGAATGTCTACTGACTGTATTATTCACAATCACACAAAAGCACACTGCAGTCCACTAGAAGCTGAAGCAAGCTATAATTTGCGGCACACGGATATATATGTAGCAGAGTATCTAACACATGGATGTAGTCTGTTAGTATAGGTTTTCTGACATCGTTTAGCTCATTGCACTCGAGCAAGAAGTGATGGAGACTCTCATCAGACTCGTGACAGAGTAGACAGAGTACACACTCCGGATTGACTTCGGTTTGGTTTTATTTGGCCCTGTTTGTCTGCAGTATGAGTAACTTCACTTCTATCGGTATACGATTTATATCTCTCGAACTAAGCTATATGTACCGGTACAATTAAGGGATGGCATTTCCCTGGATTAAAATGTTTTGAGAAATAATTCAGCGAAGAGTAAAGTTCAGACTGTGAAATAATTATTTCCTTCCATCTCTGGTTAATTGCTTTATTTATAAGCCTTTTCCACGCTAATTTCTCGATTGGTGCTGATATTAGTTCTTCAGGGGTTGGCAAGTCATATAAGGTTAGAATCTTCTTCATCGATATTTATAGGTTATTATATTTGTATTGGGATATATGCACGAGTTCTTTAGCGTTACTTACTTACTGTAACTTAGATAATAACACAAAAAACATAGTCAGAGACAAAAGAAAATATTGGAAAAAATACCTCTATTGCAAAACTCACTCAAATTTTGAAAAATATATAACTGCTAGGAACAAAGCTACATATGCATTAAAACTAGCGAAATATAATTATGAAAAAGACCTTGCAACTCGGATAAATAGTGACAATAAATTATTTTGGAAATATGTAAGGTAAAAAAACAAAACCAAAACTACAATAGGACAACTAATTAACCAAAATGGAAACATAGTCTTAGATGACCAAGAGAGAGCAAATATTTTTAATCAATACTTTGCCAGTTTCTTCAAACACAATGAACTAAATGACAACCCAGCTTTCCCTCAAAGAAGTGTTAACTCCATGCTTGACAACATTATCATAACCGAGAACGATGTTCTGCTGGCAATAAAGGAATTAAAACCAAATAAATCAGCTGGCCCAGATGGAATACACCCCCAAAGTGATTGTCCAATGTAAAAATGAATTAACAAAGCCGTTAACAAAAAATTTCAACAAATCATTAGATGAATCACTATTACCAAGTTCCTGGAAAATAGCAAATATAACAACAATTTTTAAATCAGGAAATAAACAATCTCCAGAAAACTATAGACCAATAAGCTTATGCCCTATTGTCTCTAATATAATGCAAAAAAATATCAAAAAGAATATTATAGATCATATGCAAAGTAACAATTTATTTTCAATACACCAGTTTGGATTTATGAAGGGCAAATCCTGTCCTCTTCAATTATTAGAAGTACTGGAAGATTGGTCTGATGCACTTGATAGTGGCCAAGAGCTTGATGTAATATTCTATGACTTCAGGAGAGCATTTGATACATTACTACTTAACAAGCTGCTAACTAAATTAGAAGGTTATGGCATTGTGGGGAAGGTTTTGGAATGGGTGAAAGACTTCCTAAGGGACAGATCTCAAACGGTGGTTATAAATGGAAAACACTCAACATCTGAACAAGTATAAAGCGGGGTACCTCAGGGTAGTGTGTTAGGTCCTACCCTTTTCCTTGTCTTCATAAATGATCTCCCCGCAGTAGACACTCTCGACCGATAAACAACCAGAAGGCTTCTGGAGGCCCATCTCTTCGGTTGTTTATCGGGCGAGAGTGTCTACTGCGCAGGCTTGGGAAACATCTAGCATCAAATTGTATTTGATTATTATGCCAATGTTTGTTTAGTCTGCTCTTAAAGGCATTTACACTCGGTGCTTGGACAACACTTTCTGGTAGGGAATTCCCGTCTTCCACTACCCTAATGGTAAAGGAATTTTTTCTGTGTTCTGTTTTGCCTTGTTTTTTGAAAGGTTTTAGGGTATTCCCTCTCGTTCTGGTATATGTTGCTAAAGGGAAAAAGTTTTGGATTGATGATATATCGAATCCTCTAAGGATCTTAAATACCTGCAGCATGTCTGTACGTAACCTCCGGTATTGAAGTGTAGGAGTACCTAAGGATCTTAGCCGTTCATTATATTCTAGGTTGTTTAAAGACGATAACGTTTTTGTTGCCCTACGCTGAACATTTTCTATAGCGATTTGGTGCTTTTTTAAGCACGGGGACCAAACTGTACTGGCATATTCTAAATGGGGTCTTACTAAAGCTTTGAATAGTGTCAAAAATATATTCTTGTCTAGATACGTAAAGGTTCTCATAATTATTCCTGGATTTCTATTCGCTAAGGCTAAATAATATGAGTGTTGAAGGTGAGATTATTGTCAATTATCACCCCCAGATCCTTCTCCTCTGAAACATTTAAAATCAAGTCCCTACGATTCTCCCTGTCTTTCATAAAATAAAGTAGTTATCAGTAACCATTGATTTGCCAATATGCATTCTTTTACATTTTTTTTGAATTAAATTCTAAATCCCAAGTTTTGGACCAGTCGCAAAAATTGTCAGTATTTCTCTGTAATTTATCTACGTCTTCTTGGGAATTTATAACTGAATATGTTTTGGTATCATCTGCAAATAGCTTGACTACTGTTTCCACTACCTCGGGGAGATCATTTATGAAGACAAGGAAAAGGGTAGGACCTAACACACTACCCTGAGGTACCCCACTGTATACTTGTTCAGATGTTGAGTGTTTTCCATTTATAACCACCATTTGAGATCTGTCCCTTAGGAAGTCTTTCACCCATTCCAAAACCTTCCCCAACATGAACAGAAAAGTGCACCAATCACGAACGAATATACATTACACACCCAATATGACTTTACTGCACGTCAATATGAGCGAATATTGACGTTTCCTGTTACATTGCAAGTAAACGGAGCTTGTAAATGCGTATGCAATAAAAAACAAACAGCTATGGCTATTAAATGATTTGTTTTCCAGTTGTTTCTTTGCTACTCTGAGTTCAATAGAAATTTGTGGTAGTCTTGTGATGTTGCCATATAATGAAAAAACTTTCTTATGGATAACAGCTTCCATGGGTAGTAGGCCTGACAGCATGTAGATAGCTGGATCTGCTGTTGGAGTTGGTAGTGATAATATTTGTTTTATAATCTTTTTTATATTCAGTTTCAATTGTTATTAATGCTTTCCCTGTACGAATGATGATTTCAAGTCCATATTAGAGCACAGGCAGTATATATGTTTGCAGTAGCGACAAAGATGTCTCTGGATCTAACCGTTTTCTCCATGTAGACCTGATCCCATCAGACTGTACAGTGTATGTTTAGATGTTTATATATTATCCTCAACTGCTAGTTGCTCTTGATTTGTTGTAGCTCTCTTCTAAGTTGTTTAAAGCTTTTACATAAAATACCACTGACTTGACAAACATTTGTTATGGTGAGGATTTCGTATATACATATATATCTGGTTGTGGCTGTGAACTCTACCAGTGAAAACTGGGTGTGCCTATGAAGGCAGAATATATTATCAAGAACAACAACAACAACAACAAGATGGCCGAATGTGATGAAAACAAAACTCTCTCGTGAAATTGTCGAAATTCACAGCTTCCACGACAACTTTCAGTTTCGGCGCTTCAGGTATCCGTTCGAGTTAATTATCCCATTATGTTTTAGTCGTTTTTAACGCATGCCACCATGTTAGACCTATAGATTATATCTAGTAAGAGCCGTGCCATCTTCTTGTCATTGAACTCAAATTCGCTCAAGTTGGCATATTTGATTCTCTGGTACGAAAAAAGTACGAGAGATTGAATGACAGTTTATGTTTTATTGGTTATATGTATAATTATACTTGTGACATGAGCAGGTTATGCTGCCCAGGCTATCTTACGTAACGAGAAATAACAATTAGTATAGAACTGTTGGTGGTTTTGGCCATTTTAGGAGTTCCATACCTTTAAGAATATAATATATATACATATATATAACCATTTTTTGGGGGTCCAGAACTCAATTAATTAATGTTTTAACCACTCAAATCAATCTTTT
The DNA here is from genome assembly GCA_037043455.1 of Cyrtodaria siliqua. Classification (NCBI taxonomy): domain Eukaryota; kingdom Metazoa; phylum Mollusca; class Bivalvia; order Adapedonta; family Hiatellidae; genus Cyrtodaria; species Cyrtodaria siliqua. The sequence continues at coordinate 9,311 of JAWPHD010005414.1, read as the reverse complement.
ACTATCCTAGCTCTGTGCCGGGTGCCTGTGGCCTAAGCCTAAGGTGGAAAATACCGCAAAAAAACAACAACCTGAAAAACACCTCAAACTAGCGCAAATAGCAAACGAAGTTTTTAGGTGTCCACTGTCCTATAGCAGTTTTTAGCTCTACTGGTATGCAAGAGTACTAGCCGAACAGAAAATAGTGGTTATTGTACTGTTTGTTATTTGATATTATTCAAACAAAATCAACTTACAGAGTAAAGTCAAGTACTGCAGTATTGTATTTTTCCAGTGTTGTTTATGCCTACATGTTATATAAACAGGGTTATATATATAAATTAGAGTTTTAATTTATTATCGTCTGCTGGTGTTGTCATGGGGAAGCATTGTTTAAATATTGGAGAGCAATTAAAAACACATAACTGCGCATGCGTGGTTAGCGCGCGACTTCCCCACGCGCAAATTTGCGCAGAAAGCGCAGAAATGAGTGCTGAGAAGAAAATCATTTATATTTAGGTACATTTTACTTTTTCATATACGACGATGCTTTTGATGATGAAAAAATGTATCTTTTTATTAAATTAAATTGATATTTTCTATTGAAGAGCTACGAACGTCGTTTGTTTACGGAAATTCGGATACTACTGCTGTTCAGCTACTACTTGCATACCAGTACAATACTGGCCAAAGGCAGACACGCTTATGGGATGACGTGTTATCGGTCCGTCATCTGTCTGTTAAATTTTTTACTGGTTCTTAAACTAGCCAGAATTGATTACTAATAGCTTCGTTATCCTCGATTTTTTGATATGTGCCATCCTCCTCTAGGGTGCATCTATAAACGTCCTTATGTCAAAAAAGCACCCAAAGACGTCAAATAAATGAGACTAACAGCAACGCATACTTTTGCTTGTGGCCACTCTAGCCTCTCTATTTTTCATCCAACCTAACCAGAATTACACAGTAGTTATATATATATATATATATATATATAAGATCTCGGAAGATTTCTTGAACCAGCCAGATTTGATCGATAATAGCTGCATTTTCTGCCCTTGAATTTGCAACAAAGCATAATTTTGTCTCCAGTCTTTGCCAGACTTATAGTTTGTTTCAAATAGTGACTCCTTGGGTCAAATTTGGGAAAACATAGGGAAATATTTGGAAAATAATCTTTTCTAAAAACTACAAGAGCTAGAGGTGTAATATTTTGCATGTACAATAATCTTTTGGTCCTCTACCATTGTCTACCAAGATTGTTAAACGGCGACCCTGGGGTTAAATGTCGCACCATCCCAGGGGTCACAGGTTTTACATAGACTTTAACAATATTCTTCTCAGAAACTACAGGGTATATACATGTAGCTCTCATATATTGCATGTATCATTAATAGCTTATAAATGTAAGTTATGTTATTTTACCAATTTCGTTCAAATGATGGTGACTCTGTGGTTATGTTTAGCCCCGACCCGCGGGACACATGTTTTACTTATGTAGACTTATTATATATAGGAAAAAACTTCAGAAATCTTTTTCTGTGAAACTACAAGGTATATTGTATGTAGCATTAGCTTATGGTCTTTTACCAAGTTTGTTCAAATGGTGACACTGGGGTCAAATCTGGCCCCACCCGAGGATCACAGTTTTACGTTGAGTTATATAGGAAAATATATATCAGGACCATTTTTTGTCCCTCTTGTTAGCTCTACTGATCAGAGATCAGCAGAGCTTATGCCGTGGTGCGGCGTCCGTCGTCCGTCCGTCTGTCTGTCCGTCCGTCTGTCCGTTAACTTTTATTTGTAGCGACTACTCCTCTGAAACTACTGGATTGATATTCATAAAACTTTACAGAAATGTTGCCCATGAAGTCTAGTTGATCCTAGCAAAAATTCATGTTGATGTGAAATCCAAGATGGCCGCCAAAGCTAAAAATAGATTTTTTAAATTCAAGTTTGTAGCGACTACTTCTTGAAAACTATAACTGATATAGATATGGGACTTTTTCTAAAATGATCAGCATGACATGATGTTGGTCCTTGTCGAAAATCGTTTTGATTTGACGTTAAACATGGCTGCCAGCGGCCATCTTTGTTTACATAGAGTTATATAATGAAAACTTGTAGCGACTACTCCTCTGAAACTAACTGACGGATTTTCATGAAACTTCACAGGAATGTTGCTCTTGATGTCTAAATGATCCTAGCAAAATTTCAGGTCGGCCGGAAATTCAAGATGGCCGCCACGGCTAAAAATAAATTTTCAAAATACAAGTTTGTAGCGACTACTTCTTGAAAACTATAAGTGATATTGATATGGGACTTTTTCTAAAATGATCAGCATGACATGATGTTGGTCCTTATCAAAAATCGTTTTGATTCGACGTTAAACGTGGCTGCCAGCGGCCATCTTTGTTTACATAGAGTTATATAGTAAAAACTTGTAGCGACTATTCCTCTGAAACTACTTGGCGGATTTTCATGAAACTTTACTGGAATGTTGCTCTTAATGTCTAATTGATCCTAGCAAAATTTCAGGTCGGCCGGAAATTCAAGATGGCCGCCATGGCTAAAAATAGATTTTCAAAATACAAGTTTGTAGCGACTACTTCTTGAAAACTATAAGTGATATTGATATGGGACTTTTTCTAAAATGATCAGCATGACATGATGTTGATCCTTGTGGAAAATTATTTTGATTCGACGTTAAACATGGCTGCCAGTGGCCATCTTTGGTTACACAGAGTTATATAGTAAAAACTTGTAGCGACTACTCCTCTGAAACTACTTGACGGATGTTCATGAAACTTCACAGGAATGTTGATCTTGATGTCTAGTTGATCCTAGAAAAATTTCAGGTCGGCCGGAAATTCAAGATGGCCGCCACAGCTAAAAATAGATTTAAAATAAATAAGTTTGTAGCGACTACTTCTTCAAAACTATAAGAGATATTGATATGGGACTTTTTCTAAAATGATAAGTATGACATGATGTTGGTCCTTGTCGAAAATCGTTTTGATTTGACGTTAAACATGGCTACCAGCGGCCATCTTTGTTTACATAGAGTTATATAATGAAAACTTGTAGCGACTACTCCTCTGAAACTACTTGACGGATTTTCATGAAACTTCACAGGAATGTTGCTCTTAATGTCTAATTGATCCTAGCAAAATTTCAGGTCGGCCGGAAATTCAAGATGGCCGCCACGGTTAAAAATAGATTTTCAAAAAAAAAGTCTGTAGCGACTACTTCCTGAAATCAAAATCAATCAGTAGAGCTTCAAGATCATTGACCTTTTGTTTATTCTTGGGGTACTGTTTGTGCAGAAACAACTGAAGAATCTTTGTTTTCCACCTTGCCGGGCCCAAAATGAAACAGGTGGAGATGTGGTTCTACCTTGCAATTATGTTATAACATGTGAAAAAAAGTTGTTGGCGGGATAGCTACTTTTAACAAACATTGGTTTTGCTAAAAATGTCACGTGTTTAATTAAGTTGAGCATTGAGCTCACTGCTATAAGTAGACTCTTCATGATGTGACTGAAAGTTTTTCAAAAGGGACGTTAAACCCTATTCGTATGTTATATGTATCCTGAAGATAAAAAGAAATGAACACTTTTGCCATCTTCTGTTATAGGTATTGAGGATTGAAAATGGAGACGTACCTGATGTTGCTGTATGTGTCTCTGGACCAGGAGACAGCAGTGAAGCGGTACTTCCTTGATAATGGATGGCCATACTGTAAACCAGGTATGGAATTTACTACCCAAAATGGCCAAAGATTTAATTTTAAATCATTATTTTTAAGAAGTTGAAACAAACCAAGTAATAGAGTACACATTTAGCCTCTGACATTAAAAACTGTTTGTTTGCTCTCTTTTGATGATAGGTGGGAAGGTAGGAATGGTGAGGGGGCATATAGCGTTAGCCATGTCCGTCCCTGCAGGTTCGAATCCCACACAGAACTCGACTTGTAAGTGAGGAAGTGTCGATTCTTACTGATGGGGGAGGTGAACAGTACTGGTTCTACCTAGGAAAAGTGGGTGGTCTGCCTCCCCCACGAAATATCGATCGTCATATAACCTTACATGTTGAAAATGACGTAAAACACAATACAAACAAAACCATCCATCCGAGTGTCTGTCCCGAAATGTTTGTGAGTCTATCTCCTCCCACAGTTTTCAGCTGATTGTTTTGAAACTTCACAGGATGTTTACAGATGATGTCAAGATGTGCATATTGATTTGGCGTCAAAGTCGACCCTGTATTACCGGAGTTTTGCCCCTTTTTTCGTTTAATTTTTGCGTTAAAATATCTTGTGTGTCTATCTTCTCCTACAGTTTTCAACCAATCATTTCAAAACTTTACAGAATTCTTACCTATGATGTGAAGATATGCAAATCGACCTTTCATTACCGGTCACCAGAATTAGAGCCCTTTTTTCGTCATTTTTTTCACCTGATTGTTTCGAAACTTTACATTATGCTCATTTATGATGTCAAGATGTGCATACCGATTCGGAGTCTAAACCCAGCTTGTATGCCGTCCTTAGCTTAAAGGGCGCCGTTTAAAGATTATAAACTTCAGCTAAGTATGGCAAAACTTTCTTTCTTCTTCGTTAAAGTAGCTATCCCGCCAGCAACAGCCAAATATTTTACAAAATATGTATACCGTTTCTAAATGTACTGATGACGATTTTTGAGAATCCAATCTCAAAACCGGTAGACACAATATAAACGGCTTTAGTTTACCCGGCCAGGCCAAACCCCAAAACTGGAGCATCGAATTAAGTTATCATTTCATAATTCATTTTATGCATATTCAATCACGGATATTTTAAGAACCAGTAATAAACCCACTTTTAATGGGCACATATACATTATTATATTACCGGAACAGAGTTTTGATGAACAGTTTTGTAGTGTAAATTTGCCGTTATTGGCGGGTTAGTTTCTTTAATGGTCATTGAAACAACAAGACATAGTGGAATTATGAAAACGCTTGTGGGTAAAAGTATTAATAACCATGTGTCAATTAAGTAAAGAAGGTATGTCGGCAGATGTTGCAAGTTAGCAGCAACTTTGAAGGCATGTCGGACCCGATCTGCTAAACATGCCTGAGGAGAACCCTGGCCACTGGCCAGTTTCCTAATGAGTAATCTTGATTTATTATGATCAGTGCTCTTTTTACGATTTCAGATTTGTCAGTTTTGACCGACTCTGTTGGCCCTTTAGTTGCTCAGGTACCTCATACCTTGAAGTCTGTGGGCAAGAGGAAAGAGACACCTGCAAAGACTACCGCAAAGACACCTGCAAAGAAAGCCAAGTCAGCCGAGAGCCCTAATCCCGCCAAAACATTGCCCCCACCTAGTACTCCAGTACAGCATACCCATGGAACAAGACGCAATAAGTCTAATATTGTAGCTGCGCCTGCTGTTGAAATTACTGAGGTTAAAGTTGAAAGATTTAACCATGATCCTGTAGATGATCCTGATCAGGAGTCCGCTTCTGATAATGATAATGCATATTCATATGAATCAACCTCGGTGATGGTTCCCACGCAGGCGAGAAAAAAGCGTAAAGTTGTGGCCAGCACTTCTTCGACAAGCAAAAGTGCCGAAGGCGTAGATAATGATGAAAGTGAGGATGAAGAAACAGGTTGTGCCAAAGGCAGCCAAACAGTGGTAAGTGTTTATTGTGTTTGACTCGTTATTTTGCCAAGTTGTGCTTTGGTGAAAAAGCTTGGTAAATGATTAATGTAATTTCTCCTTTTTATGCTCCCCGAAATTTTTATTATTATTAGAGGAACATATAGTCGCCGCTTTGTCTGTCCTTCCGTCCGCCCTTCCATCCTTCCGCCCATCCCACTTTTGTCCAGAGCATAACTTCAAAACAACTGATGCGACTACAGCGAAACTTCACACAATGATAGAGGGCACTGAGACGAAGTGCAGAGTGCAAGAACCGTAACTGTATTTATTCAAATTAGATTTATTGCCCTTTGTAATTTTATGCTTAGAATTTTTGTCTGGAGCATAACTTCAAAACTACCTATCGGGACTGAAATTAAACTTCACACAATAATAGATGGCAATGAAAGGAAGTGCAGATTGCAAGAACTGTAACTCTGTCTACATTCAAATTTATATATAGTTATTGCCATTTGAAACTTCACACAATGAAAAGGTAGTAAGAGGAAATGCAGATCACAAGAACCATAACTCTTTCTTCATTCAAATTAGTGTTATTGCCCTTTGTAATTTTATTATTACTATTATTTTCAGGAGCATAACTCAAAAAAACACTCATGGGACTTAAATGAAACTTCACAGGATGATAAAGGGCAATGAGAGAAGCGTAGAGCACACAACCTTAACTCTATCTTAATTCAAAATAAGAGTTATTGCCCTTTGTAATTTTAACTTATAATTCATGTACCTAGCATAACTCAAAAACTACTAATGTGACTGCAATGAAACTTCACACTATGATAAAGGGCAATAAGAGAAACTGCAGGGATGTACAACCAATCTTCATTCAAATTATAAGTTATTGCCCTTTGTAATTTTATACTTGTAATTCTTGTCTTGAGCAAAAGACAAAACTACTAATGGAACTGCAAATTGAATACTGTTGGGTTATACAAGGCCATATTGTAAGTTGAGGATACATTTCAGGGAGCATCCATCGGTTCAACCGATTTTCTTGTCTAAAAATAATTCTCATGTCTTGTATTTTGGGATACATGAATGCATGAAGTTGTCAACATGTGTTTCTGTTTTGATAAAATCTGTAAAATCATTACTGGCAAAGAAGCAATAGTCATCGCATAGCAATAGCCTCATTCTGTTATAACTTTTATTTTTGATGGGATTTTCTCAGTATGTGTTATCTGAAATTCACAAACTCTTCATAAGAATACAAAAACAAGAAAATTACGCCAAAAAGTAAATATTGACCATAAAAATGACTGCAAACTCAAATGTGCACTTTTTAGCTCTACTGATCAGAGATCAGCAGAGCTTATGCCGTGGTGCGGCGTCCGTCGTCCGTCCGTCTGTCCGTCCGTCCGTCTGTCTGTCTGTCCGTCCGTCCGTTAACTTTTATTTGTAGCGACTACTCCTCTGAAACTACTGGATGGATATTCATAAAACTTTACAGAAATGTTGCCCATGAAGTCTAGTTGATCCTAGCAAAAATTCATGTTGATGTGAAATCCAAGATGGCCACCAAAGCTAAAAATAGATTTTTTAAATTCAAGTTTGTAGCGACTACTTCTTGAAAACTATAAGTGATATTGATATGGGACTTTTTCTAAAATGATCAGCATGACATGATGTTGGTCCTTGTCGAAAATCGTTTTGATTCGACGTTAAACGTGGCTGCCAGCGGCCATCTTTGTTTACATAGAGTTATATAGTAAAAACTTGTAGCGACTACTCCTCTGAAACTACTTGGTGGATTTTCATGAAACTTCACAGGAATGTTGCTCTTGATGTCTAAATGATCCTAGCAAAATTTCAGGTCGGCCGGAAATTCAAGATGGCCGCCACGGCTAAAAATAAATTTTCAAAATACAAGTTTGTAGCGACTACTTCTTGAAAACTATAAGTGATATTGATATGGGACTTTTTCTAAAATGATCAGCATGACATGATGGTTATCCGAGTCGAACATTATTTTGATTCGACATTAAACATGGCTGCCAGTGGCCATCTTTGTTTACATAGAGTTATATAATGAAAACTTGTAGCGACTACTCCTCTGAAACTATTTGACGGATTTTCATGAAACTTCACAGAAATGTTGCTCTTGATGTCTAATTGATCCTAGCGAAATTTCAGGTCGGCCGGAAATTCAAGATGGCCGCCATGGCTAAAAATAGATTTTCAAAATACAAGTTTGTAGCGACTACTTCTTGAAAACTATAAGTGATATTGATATGGGACTTTTTCTAAAGACATGATGTTGGTCCTTGTCGAAAATCGTTTTGATTCGACGTTAAACATGGCTGCCAGCGGCCATCTTTGTTTACATAGAGTTATATAATGAAAACTTGTAGCGACTACATCTCTGAAACTACTTGACGGATTTTCATGAAACTTCACACGAATGTTGCTCTTGATGTCTAATTGATCCTAGCAAAATTTCAGGTCGGCCGGAAATTCAAGATGGCCGCCACGGCTAAAAATAGATTTTTAGCTCAACTGATCAGAGATCAGCGGAGCTTATGCCGTGGTGCGGCGTCCGTCGTCGTCCGTCCGTCCGTCCGTCTGTCCGTAAACTTTTATTTGTAGCGACTTCACAGCTGAAACTACTGGATGGATATTCATGAAACTTTACAGAAATGTTGCCCATAAAGTCTAGTTGATCCTAGCAAAAATTCATGTTGATGTGAAATCCAAGATGGCCGCCAAAGCTAAAAATAGAGTTTTAAAATACAAGTTTGTAGCGACTTCTTCTTGAAAACTATAAGTGATATTGATATGGGACTTTTTCTAAAATGATCAGCATGACATGATGTAGATCCTTGTGGAAAATTATTTTGATTCAACGTTAAACATGGCTGCCAGCGGCCATCTTTGTTTACATAGAGTTATATAGTAAAAACTTGTAGCGACTACTTCTCTGAAACTACTTGGCGGATTGTCATGAAACTTTACAGGAATGTTGCTCTTGGTGTCTTATTGATCCTAGAAAAATTTCAGGTCGGCCGGAAATTCAAGATGGCCGTCACAGCTAAAAATAGATTTTTAAAAAATAAGTTTGTAGCGACTACTTCTTGAAAACTATAAGTGATATTGATATGGGACTTTTTCTAAAATGATCAGTATGACATGATGTTGGTCCTTGTCGAAAATCGTTTTGATTTGACCTTAAACATGGCTGCTTTGTTTACATAGAGTTATATAATGAAAACTTGTAGCGACTACTTCTTTGAAACTACATGACGGAATTTCATGAAACTTCACAGGAATGTTGCTCTTAATGTCTTATTGATCTTAGCAAAATTTCAGGTCGGCCGGAAATTCAAGATGGCCGCCACGGTTAAAAATAGATTTTCAAAAAACAAGTCTGTAGCGACTACTTCCTGAAATCAAAATCAATCAGTAGAGCTTCAAGGTCATTGACCTCTTGTTTGTAAACATCGTCACGTGGGGATGCGTGCGCATATATACAAATGGCTTGATTATATAACAATGTTGGGGAACTAGACGGGGTTTTTAATACTCGGCCTTTATAAACAGCAAACGACACACAAAAAGGTCTTGCTAAAACTTGGTATCAAAGGGAGACAACACGTTCATTAAATTACGTATTAAGTGTAACATTG